>JAXCGZ010009455.1:75000-82500 GCA_037179515.1 Halocaridina rubra | reverse complement strand
CTTACTCTGAGTGAATGGCATAGAACAAGCTAAACTCATTTTGAGTTTTTTCTATATATCACAGCAGATAGAAAATTTCATTACCCTTCTATATTCACAGAGAATCTCAAATATTGGGAAGTAATTCATGGTGGAGATGGTGTCATAGTAGAGGAGACTCCAGCTGGAAGTGACCCCATTCCTGAAGAAGCTGGCCTTCCTACCCAGCACTGTTTTGTTACATCATATAGAAAGGGAAGACGTCTACAAGTCATTGATTTGATATCCCTTGGTTTTACTCCAAGTATTATGGACATCCTCAAGCCTCGAATAGAGATATCAGAGTGGTATGTAATTTTTTGTAACTCAAGGTCTCCATCTTAAAATTTAAGAAAAGTTTCTTTTTGAAACAAATTAATGCTGAAAACTTTCCCAGTAAAAGCAGATCATTTCACCTTTTACAGGCAATGAAATTGATGACGAGATCTTATTACCTTTTAAGTAAATACAGTCTTAAATGTTATTTAATGTAATGTAAATGAATATTATTTGAAAGGAAGAGATAATAACATTGCTTAGCCTTCTTTTTTTTTTATCTAAGTTTAAGTGATAGTAATGCTTTATGGGTGAGTTTTACATGAGATACTCTAGATACAGAAACTGATGTGTCAGGTATGATTTAGAGACTGGCAGACACATCATACCCGAGTAGACAAATAACATCCATAAAAGACAAGGCCGAATAAAATTAGTCCATGTTAAAGTACTTAACACTGAGGTAAATAACTTATTATCATTATTATTATTATTATTACTGATTATTATTATTATTATTATTATTATTATTAATATTATTATTTAAATAAATTTTTATCATTATTTATTATTATTATACTAATTATTATTAATTAAATAAATTTTTATTATCATTAGTTATTAGTATTATAATTATTATTATTTAAATAAAATGTTATCATTATTTATTTATTATTATTATATTAATAATAATAAGTATTATTATTGTTATTGTAATACTAATAGTAAGTATTATTATTATTATTATAATTATGGTTATTATTATATTTTAAGCATTTAAACATACCTTTAGAATGATAGAAGATGAAGCGAGAGTTGTAAAGAGAGTAAATGCCTATTTGCTTATGACACTACTATATAGGCTGCTTCATAGACAAGCTAAAGACTTAGAGTGATACAAGACAGAGCTAAGAGTTGGTAAGTGGTGAGAAAGTCTCCATTTGTTGATGACGCTAACGTATGCCTGCTTTAATGACAAAACTATAGATACTGGTGGAGAAATTTTGTAAGGCATGTCGTAAAAGCTGACTAAATGAGGTGGAGTGAGAGGACTGAGAATCACCTCTCCAGCACTTTCTTCTGCAACACCCTTATAATAGGGAATATGGCTCTTATATATATATAGATAGATATGAGAGAAGAAAGCTATGCAAGGAACAGAGTAAGGTGATGAAATGCAATAGAGCATGTGACTCAAGACACTTGTAGGGAAGATGATATGTTTTAATATTTATGGAAGTATTAGAAAGGACAAATTTTCTTGTGACACTGAGTAGGATATAAAAAGAGATATATGTATCAAGGTTGACTGTAACTACTGTATATGTATAATATGGTAGTGAGTGTTAAATTGAATGCCACAGATAAAAGAAAGCTGAAGTTGAAGTGACTTAGAATTATTATTTTTGAATTCTTACAATTCATCGGAGTGAGGAATGAAAAAGTTAATGAAGTGTGATACTTGGAAGTATTCAATTGAGAGAGTGGGTTTAACAAAGTTGACTAGGCTATTTTGGACACATTAAGAGAAAGAATAAGATTATATGTTAAAGAGGATTTATTGAACAGGTTTACCAGACATTCAAAATAGAGGTAGAGCAATGAGAGGATGCACAAAGCCTGTCAGGGAGAGACCATGATATCCACAAGAGTTAGAATTGTGCAAGAGATGAATATAATTATCAATGTTTAATAGTGTTGTTGGCCTTTCTTGTGTTTGAGCCTGGAATTTATTGTACATTAGCATACGCAAAAATATTCATATGAAATTTTTTATCAACAGGGTTAGTGCAAGGTGGGACTGTAGATCTAAAAGCGAATTAATAGTAGTGTTAGTGGGAAGAAAAACTGAAAAGCGAGTCTCTCTGAATTGGTCTTCAGATGATGATGATGTTCTCCAAAGACTGTGGTATCAGGTAATATGAATGCTTGAATTGGAACATAGGTTTTTGTTAGAGACTTAGTGAGCATGTTATAAGCATCAATGTAAAGATCAGTGACCTTGTACAAATATTCAATAGTTCACACTATATACATAGGATGAACTTCTTAAGAAGCAGATGTCATAGCTGTGAGGCACCTCAAGGAAGAGTTATGAGTAACCCTTGCTAATTACTGATGCCTCATAAGTATATTCCTTCTTTCCTTGCATGAGTGTTTGTTTAATTGAAATAATATAAGTTAACCCCTTATCAGTGGAAATTTTCATCAAATGAGTGTTGTGTAATATCCAAGAGGCAATATTCAATGTAACTGAACCATTCAATTTATAGCTTGCAATTATATTTTTAGTTTTTTATTTACGTATGCGCATAAAATGCCTGCTTAATGCCATTGTTATTTTTCTATTATTTATACCACAATTATATTACAGTATATCATATTGAAATACTTGAGCTTGATTTATATTAATTATTATTATTAAGATTACTGCAGGCTTCAAATGGTAAGTGTTTTATATAATTACAGTAGTTAACTGTAATCATTGGTTGTGTGACATATCCGTCCCTGCTTAGAATACTGATCACACATCTGAGGTGCTTCTTCTTATGCTGTACTTATCTCCTTGATAGGGTTGAATCTAAGGCAGTCAGACTCATTAATGATCCTTCTCTTACTTCTAATATTAATTCTCTCTCTTCACCGTAAGGTATATTCCCTTTCTCTTTTCTATCGCTGCTCTGATGAGTTGGCGAGTTGCATCCCTCCCCCACTGCCGAGGCCGTGTAACACTTGCCAAGCGGCCTCATCTCACGGGTACTGTGTGGAGATTTCTAATTCGCTTTTGGTCAGTGCAGCGACTGCTTCTTCCCATCTACCTCCAGACTCTGGAACTCTCTTCCTACTTCTGTCTTTCCTAATTCTTATGACCTATCATCCTTCAAAAAGCGAATCTATCGTCATCTCAGGGCCTAATCTTCCATATCTTTAGATCCTCTGTACTCTGACTTTTTCTGTTTCGTTTTCCTTTGTGTAACATTACCTCATATCTGCCTTGTCCTTAAGCCTTTTCTTTTCCTTCGTCTTGGTGTTTTCTCATGCCCAGGCCTTTATTGATGAGGGTAGCTTTTGCCTGTCCCAGTGTCATACTCATTAAAAAAAAAAATAGAGGGAATTAGGCTTTGAATCACAGAATTTTGCACAGTCAATGTACATATGCTCATTAGGGGAAAAGGATGATGAAGTCATTAAGTTACCTATTAAGAAATATGGATACCAATTCAGTTCATCCCTAATTCACATAGCTTTGTTATATTTAATATATCCTTTTCCTTTCTTAAAAATTACACCATATCCCAATAAGAGCCATTTGGGTGGCCACACCTGAATAAAAAGAAAAGAGGCAGTAGGTCTTTATTATACCCTCCTTGTTATTAGTCCGTTTAATTTGTGATTTGCAGAAAAATTAAATTACAAGGAAGAAAGGATTACAAGCCCTTCTCTCTCCTATCCTTTTAGTTGGCTCTCGCCTCAGGCAAGGAATACGGGTGTGGAATTCTCATCCATTAGTCCCTTATCTTATGTAATCAGTCTGTTCCCCAACACCCTCATTGTATTCAAAACCTGCATATGTTCAAGAACTTTATATTTAAGTGCCTGTGTTTTGCTTATAATCCACATTCCTGTATGCATAATTTCTTGCACTTAAAGTTTACCAAATACAGTACATACAGTACAATGTTTCTTGGTTACAACTCATCTCCCATAAATTATTTTTCTTCCTTTTTTTAAATCTTTGGCCTGTATTATGTCTCCCAAGCATAAAGCAAATTCTTCTGATAGCAGTGCCTCAATGAATAGGAAAGTCGTAACCATGGAAGTGAAATTAGTGATGGTGAAATACATGGAAAAGGGAGAAACTTTACTCCTGCATTAGAGTAGGTGCTTATTTAGAGGTGTGTTCTGACCTGCACTGAAATTCGGGTTACATCAAATTTAAGCAACAGAACTCTGATGTAAGTCAAGGACCCCCCTCTGTATTTTTCTTTAAGGGGAAAAATTTTCCTATTTTTTTGACATATTTTCTCCCCATATGCTCAAGACCATATAAGACGTAAGTCCACTCTAGATTTTATATGTAATGTATTATTTTTTTTATTAGTTTAAATATTCTCTTGGTGTTGTCTAATGATAAAGAACACAAGAAGTCTGAAACGATAATATTTTCTTTCCCAAGGAGATATCCAATTCATTCCATCTCTGAGTTTGTAATTTGTAGTTTTGGAGAATAAAAAGAGTGCCTTTTCTCTATGTCATCCATAAATATATATTTGATAACACACGTCATTATATTAACTGATTCATCACATAATCATCAAACTAATTTTAATTTTTTCTTTTAATTTTATATTAATCAGCTCAGTGTTGGTATAGTTATCAAATGTGAAGCTAAAACAGTCCATTAGCTAAAAGAATAAGTAATTAACATTATGGTGCAGTGGTAGTGCCATAGGCTGGTAATGTACTGGCCGCAGGTTCAATGCTGGCCCGTTGTTGGATTAGCTTTCACTGTCTCATGTTATTATCGATTAGGTTGGGCAATTAACTTGGGGGGGGGTGATTTCCTATAGATCTTCCTGATTATTCAGTTATTGCCTGGAGATCACGGAGTCCACGATGGGAGAGTGTTCTTGGGCCCCATCTGTATGGTAGGTATATAGTCATGCTCTGTGTTATTAGCAACCCTGGCCTCTGCCTTTCATGAAAGATGAGAGGCAGAAAAGTATTTTGATATAAAATATTTCTCTGAAAAAGAGTATAGCAATATTTTATACTTCCCAGTATTGAGAGGCACTGGGCATAATAGAAGGGGTGTCACTTTTGATTGCCAAGATCCATATTTTAATTTCACAGGCTAAATTGGATAGAAATGCTGAGGGTTGGCTATCCATACGTTTCTATTTTTTAGTGGGAACAACTGATACAGAATGCAGTGATGGGCATGATAAAATAAAGCCCCCCCCCCTTTTTTTTTTTTCTCTCTCTCTCTCTCTCTCTACGTTGAGAAGGATGTGGTATCTTGTCATTAATTATTATTATGGTGTAGCGGTGAAATAGTCTACACTCATATTTTCTGTACAGTGTAAAGACAACTGAAAGAAATATTTTTTTAAAAGGGAATAAAAATTATACTGGTTTATTCCCTGAATGTTAGATGGCTCATCCTAAGTGAATGGGAAGACTAGGGTGCTCAATATATCATCATCCCTATAATCTTTTTCTTGCATTAAACAACTGGATAAGGAGGTGAGGATAGTCGGGGTATGTTTAGATCTAAATCTTAAATACTTTTGAAGAAGTTGTGGCCTCTGATTACTTAGTAGCATATAGTGTATATATCTGAAAAAATTGAACCAAGATGCAATATGCTGCAGAGACATCAGGGTTGACAACTAAAATAATAATGTAGCAAGATGGGGGAGAGAGAATTTCACACTTATATGCCATTAGATTTGGAAAAAAATGGCAAAACGAGATAGACTAGGACAGGGTTAGCAGTCCCTTCTTTCCTCAAAGGGAATGAGCTGTGTATTTTGAAGCCTGCTATAAACATCGTAACTTGAGGATACTGTAAACCGAGGACCCCATATATATATATATATATATATATATATATATATATATATATATATATATATATATATATATATATATATATATATATATATATATATATATATATATATATACACAATGGACTTCCGACTTGTAAGACACCGTATTATGGCGTAGCTTTGCTATCCTAGTCTTAATCTGTTTGTATCTTTCCTGAACTTCATATGAAAATCATCATTGCTAATTATCTGAAACTGATGTAGCTCAGACGAAGAGAAATAGCCACAATCTTCCAAAATCAGAAACCCAGTGTGAAGACTATTATTCATGAGAGGTTGATGAATTTTGCAATGCTGGTTCACCCTAGATATGAATATTTTACTTTAGCAAGAGCCTACCAATGTGCCTTTCCTGAATAATATTTTCATGCATAATTAGTCACCATGCTATATTTGTGATTTTGGGAACCAGTTTGCTTTCCTAAAAATTTCCATTTTTAATCCTAACAGAAATAGAAAGTTGATCTAGAAGTATTAGCATAAAAAAAATTTTCTTTTTACTGTCTCGCCTCCAGCACCATGTCCCTAACTAACTTATCTCTTCATTTCACCCCATTGTTGTCAACATTTAGGTGAGTATAAACATTTAGTCTATGCTTGAGCAGTTTCCTTGATTTCTCTGATGTTCAAGATGTTTTCCTCTCTTTTTGTGCAAAAGGTATTGCCTTATTCACTTTCTCGCATTGAACAGTAAACTATGCACAAGTTTCTTGACTTGCATTTCATATTCCTCTCCTTACATAGTGGCATCATATATTGGAGTTGGTTTTCGCACTTTCTGAATGTGTTCTCAGCATCATAGTGGCTTACGCGTCTCATTTGGCATGTTTTGTGGTGCTGGCAAGAAAATGGTCATGAGCCTTTGTTCGCAGTAAAATGGCACGAGGTGTTGTAGCTATATTACATTGAGTAATATGATTAAAAAAAATTAATCACATATAGACTAGATATACATAAACATGCATAGAAATCAAGTGTAAGGGTTTATATATATGAAATATTTAATTTTGCAATATGGCATTCATATAATGTATATTTTTATTCCAGCTAAAAGAAGTAGTAATAGACTACCCCAAAGGACTTCATACAATTGAGTACGTGAGCATCGGGAATGATAGTCAGTTTTGGGCAGGACACTATGGTGCTAAATCAGCTGGTTCTTCGGTCAAACTTATATTAGCATAAATTGTTTTCCATGTAAAGGACAATGTTTGGCGAAAAATAGAATTAAGAAAAGTTTCTATAATATATGCTGCCATCATGATTTAGTGTAATATTGGGTATGTGCTATATTGTTACTGTTTATTTATGTAATTGTTAACACAAGTAATCAAGCATTCAAAATCTTGTTTATTTATGTAACTGCATATGAATTAATATTTAATTGCTGTACATTAAAAGTATATTTAATCCTATTGACCTATGCAACCTTCAGACTATTGATGAGTAACATGATTGTGTGGGCGAAACAATGTCACTAAAATACTACTATTATGTCCAAATAATCTTCTTTATACTTTAAATTTTGTCATGCCAATACACTATGAAACAGGCTGCATATGCCCAAAGGCTATGAAAAAATGGTATTTGT
>JAXCGZ010009455.1:60000-70000 GCA_037179515.1 Halocaridina rubra | reverse complement strand
GAAATATGTAGTGTACAAATAAATGCACAAATTAATGCTATAATGTACATGTGAATCAGTGTCATTCGGCAATACTGTGGGACAAAGTACATGCAATATTCAAATGTAAGGCTCGGTACTGGGTCCTCTCTAATTCATCGTATATCTAAATGATCTGGATTCGGATATCAGTAGTAACCTAAGTAAATTCGCAGACGACACTAAAATAGGTAGAACTATAAATGGAAAAGAAGACATTCATGCTTTACAGGAAGATCTAAATAGATTATCTGAATGGTCGGACAAATGGCAAATGGAATTTAATGTTGAAAAATGTAAAGTAGTTAAAATGGGTACTATAAAAGACAATACTAGTTATAAGCTAAATAACCATGAAATCATGAGTTCTCAGTGTGAAAGGGATTTGGGAGTTCTTGTGAGTAGTAGTCTTAAGCCAAGAGAGCAATGCACAGCAGTCAGAAATAAAGCAAACAGAATTTTAGGATTTATCTCAAGAAGCGTCAGCAATAGGACGGAAAAAGTTATTTTGCAGCTCTATCTTGCATTAGTTAGGCCCCATTTAGATTATGCTGTGCAATTCTGGTCACCCTATTATAGAATGGAAATTGAATCCTTGGAGAGAGTGCAACGAAGAATGACCAAGATGATACACAATATCAGAAATCTACCATATGAGGACAGATTAAAAAAACTTAATCTACATTCTCTAGAGAGGCGAAGAGTTAGGGGGGATATGATTGAAGTGTATAAATGGTTTAAAGGGATTAACAAGGGAGATATTAATAAAGTTTTAAAAATTCATGATCAAACCAGAACTCGTAATAATGGATTTAAGCTTGATAAATTTAGGTTCAGAAGGGAAATTGGTAAAAATTGGTTTGGTAATAGAGTAGCTGATGCATGGAACAAGCTTCCTAGTATGATAGTAAATGCCAATACCTTAGACACCTTCAAATGTAGATTAGATAGACATATGACAGAGGTAGGGTGGGTATGAATAGGTTAGTGCTTATTAGAAAAATCATAAAAAGAAAAACAGAATAAATAAGTAGAGTAGAATAGAATAGGTTAGACATGCTGAAAATACAATTCAAAAATGGAGCTGCCTCGTGTGTGCCAGTAGGCATGTTGCAGTGTCCTCTATTCTTATGTTCTTATATGCAGAAATATCCTAGAGAGGGCTTGTATAGAGAATAGTAAAGATGATAATACTAACAACAGTCTAGGATTATATACTGATCCATTGTGCCTTCATATACTCAAAGAACAGTTTAAATTTAAATAGAAACACGAATCTTGTTTTAATATCTTAGTTTATCTAATTGCCTATTAATTTATTAAGGACAAGGGACAGAGGTAATTTTGTTGACAAGGTAACTATCCCATTTTTTTTTTTTTTTAAGTGCTAAAACTATTTATTTTAATAGTTTTTAGGTAATTTAATGTTTTTGGCCAATTTCTTGTATAAGATAACTATCTTAATTATATATAATTATTGTTATTATTATAATTTTTTTCTATTTTTTTGCAATTTAGTCAATTCTTGATTTTATTTTCCCTTTGCGGCCAGTGTGTGGGGATTATCGCCTGACCCCGGCTGGAAATTAAAATTTACATCACTTAATCCCTTTTAAATTCCCTTGAGGGACAGGTTTTTTTCTGCTTTACATAATTTGTTCATGTTTTCTGGCTGTATCTCTTGGCACTGTACTTTGAGAAGGTGACCAGATAAGGTCATGAAATTAATAAGTACTTCAAATATTTTTTCCTTGTTTTCTTTAATGGCCATTTTCCTACCATTTTAGACTGTATAGGAAAAGTTCAGTTATTAATATAAATCACATACTCACACACACGCATATATATATATATATATATATATATATATATATATATATATATATATATATATATATATATATATATATATATATATATATATATATATATATATATATATATATATATATATATATATATATATATATATATATATATATATATATATATATATATATATATATATATATATATATATATATATATATATATATATATATATATATATATATATAGAATATATATGTATATATATATATATTATATATATATATATATATATATATATATATATATATATATATATATATATATATATATATATATATAATATATATATATATATATATATATATATATATATATATATATATATATATATATATATATATATATATATATATATATATACTTTTCATCTCTGAAGATGTTATTCAGAGAAATAATTACCAGAGATTACAAGAAGACTAATAAATAACAATTTCTTTCAGGACGTCTCACAACATGACACGAGTGTTTTTACTTTTAGCGGTCTTCCTGACAACAGCAAACCAGTAAGTCTCTCTCTCTCTCTCTCTCTCTCTCTCTCTCTCTCTCTCTCTCTCTCTCTCTCTCTCTCTCTCTCTCTCTCTCTCCCCAATAGTTGTAATGTACATAGTCCAGGTATGTACTTTAAAGATACATGCCTGGTTTGAGTACACAATATATATATATATATATATATATATATATATATATATATATATATATATATATATATATATATATATATATATATATATATATATACAGTGTATATATATATATATATATATATATATATATATATATATATATATATATATATATATATATATATATATATATATATATATATATATATATATATATATATATATATATATCACACACACACTCATACACATTATATGTGTGTTAAATGATGAAAACAAATATTCATAGAATATTCCTTAACACTTTTAACGGTGAAGAGACCTAACAAATTGTCATTGCAGGATCCATGGTCTATCCTGTATTCCTTGCTGGGAAGCGCAATGCGATGATCCAGGAAAATGCAAGTACGGATATGTAAAATCAGTTTGTGGATGTTGTGATGAGTGTGGAAAGGTAAGGTGTACAATACCCATTGTCGGATTTTGTAAAAATGAGTAAAACCCCAGAGTGCCATGTAAAGTTCAATGACCCCGTAAATGGTTAGGCTTGGTTAGGTTAGGTTAGCTGACTTGCCTTGTATATATGAAAAATCCAAAAGTACCCTGGGGTTACTTTTCTTTACTATATAACGAAAGTCCATTGACTCCTCATCTAAACCTAATATTTCAGGCTACAGAGTAAACTTGCAAGAATTGTAATGCGATTAGGGTATATACATGGAAATGGAAATCTTTAAAATTGGGAACTTGGGTATTATGAGAAATTTTACAATATGGTAAAACAGAGGCAAAATTACATGGAATATAAATACCGAAGCTCGGTATAGAGATTTAATCTAAATGAAAGTCTCTGATGACCCGATTCCAGTTCGTAAGCTAAGGAACTTTTGTAATAATAAGATATTATACAGATTTTGACTTTCCTGAATGCAAGAGCACTACCAAGTTCTTAAAGGTTAAATATGAAAAAAAGGCAAATACAGTGTAAATCAATCCTATATTTGTATAAAACAGGGTCCAGGTGAAGAATGTGGCGGCTCTTGGGGTCTACTTGGAACATGCGGTGATGGCTACAGGTGTCAAAACAAAAAACAACCGGAATACCTTATATGGCACCCCCAAGGAATCTGCGTACCCGAAAAGTCAGCCTTAATATCAGTCAGCCGCTCCTCAGGTCGTCCCAGTAGACAAGCAGGTAAATCCAATTGGCCTCAAGTAGCTAAATTACATTGGAGCTGAGAGGAGTGGTTGAGGTGTGTGTGGATCGTGTTGAATGCCCGTTTCTTAGCTCGACCCCCCCCCTCACAAGGGGGAGTGAGACATGTGTATATGTATGTATGAAGATACTGACAATTAATTACTTTCATAAAGTCTTGGTAATTCGTCACTTTTCTGAGTTTAACTTCTTCATCATGTACTGAAATTAAACAAATTACTTTCAGGAGTTAAAAACTACAAAATCTACCAATAACATGTCAAAACTGAGGTTAACATGAATGTATTGGAGACTGATCATCATTACACTAAAGTTCTTACAAATATTAACCGTAATTGGGTATAGAAAGAGATTCTAATGTAGAAACGTTATACTGTATATATATTAATTGTACATTTTTTTTTTCCAGGCGGTGTGTCAGGGCTGCTCGGAGGTGTTCGCGTAGGTCAGACAAAGAAATTGGCGAAGCAACACAAGCATCAAGCGTTCGGTTCAGCTATCCCTCCTGAATATGCAGCTCTCCTTCAGGAACGAAAAGACAGGGGAAAGAGAGACCTCTCCGAAGCGTCTGGAGAATACCTGGCTTCACTGCAAGGTCAGCAGCGCTTCAGAAGGGCTTCTTTACCTGGTCGTCGTGTTGGAAGCTCGAAATTAACCGCTACTAAGCATACCCACCAGGTCTCGGGAGGTATTCCTCCAGAGATAGCCGCACTTCTAAGAGAGTACATGAGGAACAGACAAGGCTAGAGATTCGCGAGTTGACCAACTAGAACTGCAAGTTCTGTATACTCCGTAGTCTATCCCTATTGAAAGTTCGGAATCCCAATACGTCTACTTTGAGCAGAAGGATTCACATCTATATTTAATTGGTTATTTTTAAACAGATGGCAGATCACTTTCCTGATATTGTAAACACACAGAACGTTCCTTCGAGACGCCACTATCCACTCCTTCTTATTCCCACAATTTTACATTTTCTCATGTTTTGTATTTTCTCACACATTTGGCACTTTACAGTTATTGCAATACTTACTTCCTGTAACTTACAGTAATTTGGCAATGACTGTAAAATTTTAAGTGAACACTCATGTTATAATAAAAATAAAAGGAATAAAATCGTATTATAAAAGTGATTCAGAAATTTGTCCCACAAATAATAATAATAATAATAATAATAATAATAATAATAATAATAATAATAATAATAATAATAATAATAATAATAGTAATAATATTAAAAATAATAATAATAATAATAATAATAATAATAATAATAATAATAATAATAATAATAATCATAATAATAATTATAATATATATATATATATATATATATATATATATATATATATATATATATATATATATTGTTAACCAACAATAACAATAGCAATAGTACAACAATAAGAACAAAAATAATTATATAAACAGTAATCACGAAAATACAGAATTTACAGTACCTTCAAACTATTGTCCCTATAAATACTAATTTTAATTGGTGTCGTTATGATGATGATGATGTATGTGTTTCCAGTACTGATATTAGCGTTCAGGAGTTTCAGCTAGATGGTCATGTTCTGTATTTCCCTCTCGAGAATCCCTTATAATGGGCTTATCCTCGACATATTCTTCATATTGCCTATCATATCTTCCAAATTTTTCTAAATAAGTAACAAAAAGTGTCTCCTCTTCTTTGCCAAGTTCTGTTTGACACTGAACACAATCACGTTGAACCCATTCCCGAAGACATTATATTACCTCAGGTTTAACCGACATATTGAGAAAGCAAATAGAGAACAAGAGAACAACACACAGATAGTTGATGCAATAATTACATCATGTTGGCAAAGAAACCACGATCTTCTTTATGCATCCACAATGCAACAATCAGTCACTCTGTACTGAGTATCAAAGGGCTAACTTCCAAAATTTAAAATATTAACATACAGTTATTCCATTTCGTCAATTATGACGCCAATCCATAAAGTGTAAAACACACAATTCATCAACTAAATGACACTGTTAAGTCAGCAACAGTAAATGGAAAATGTTATGTAAAACACACTGTTCCTCCAATAAACGACACTGTGCACCCAACACCAGGTGGGTCACTACCTTCTGTTTATTTACGTAAACAAAGGAATCAATACGACATGCTAAACATCGTTAAATGGGAAATATGTAAACACAAATCCCCAACTAATAACCACTGTTCACCCAGCCGAAATTGGGTACTAATTTCCAATTTACTTAGTGGACGATTAACTACATAGGTATATTTCGTTTCCACAAAGAGAGAAAAACTTTATCCACGCGGGAAAAAGATACTCTTATTTTTGTTCAACAACCACTTAAATTTCAAAGTAATGTTTGCAATATTCATGTAAATACATGCAATGCCCTTTTTCTCTGCAATATGGACTGTTTTAACCGCAGAGTTTCACAAACGACTTTATTCAACAAGGCGGGAGTTTATCTAAAATGTACACTATTTTCACCGTTACCACACCAATTCTCATCCGGTTCGAAGGACCAAAAGTTGTGGAGGATTTCCTATATGTTATTAACCTTTGATCCTATAACCCCCTAAATTCAAAAATCCTAACACGGCTTCGGTAAAGGCCTACAAACGATCTCAAAATTAAATCCTCTACCAATAAAATACAATTAATGTTTCATGCATAGACATACATGCAAATAGTTTATGAGGGGGTTTGTGAGTTGCTGATATGTGAATTATTAAATAAATTCTCCTCACCTTAAATTAGAACTTCTTCATACGGAATAATAGACTTTCCAACATATATTCTACCTACGGGTGTTCTACTAAAATGAGATCATTCTGCCCCTTACACGTAGTCATAAACATTGTTAGAAAAGTTAAATCTGTACTCAACTATACAGAAAACCCAAATGTCGTCAGCAATCACGGGACTCCGAATCAAACTCGAATATCTTCTGATCCACGTATCTCTACCACGTTCTACTGGAGAGTGTCGTAGCGCCTTACGAGAACAACCAATTACTCATCAAACGCATAAGTACCGTCAATATTCACGGTAAACAAGAGTGTCTCGTAGCATCTCACGAGAGCAACTATTTACTCATTATGGTGAAGATACTGTCATAATGTTGAGTGAAATCATGATGGATGTTAAAAAATGGATGGAAATGAAACATTTAATTAAATGAACACAAGACAGAGTGCTTTATTACAGGAAAAGAGAGGTGACCTTAGAAGGATGAAGGATGTTCGTAGCCTGAATATTGATGGAACAAAGGTTGATGTCAAGAGGTCTGTGAAGGATTTAGGTGCAATGTTAGATAGTAACTTAATTATGAGAGAGCAAATAGACAGAGCAGTAAGAGTGACTGGTTATCACTTGAAAAATATTGCTCTTGTCAAGAAACTCATTGACGAATCTTCGCTTAGAAAGCTTATTCATAATCATGGCACCAGTAGACTTGATTACTGTAATTCATTGTACTATGGATGACCAAACTATATATTGTGCAAGCTACAGTACGTCATGAATAGAGCTGCTTGATTAATAAAGGGGACACCGTCACGTGACAGAATTATTCCTGTACTAATGCAACTAGAGTTTGGGGAGAAGTTATTCTCCCCTCTACTCCCCTTCTTCTTTGACGCCTCGCAGGAGGTTAATACAAGGGGGGGAATTCCTAGTCCCCTCCCCCCATCCACTTTTAGTCGCCTTTTACGACACGCAGGGAATACGTTGGGGCTACTCTTTGATGTTGTGCCCGCCACCACAGGGCCCTGAATAATAGGAGGATGGATGTGAGGGAAGTAAGTGAGCGTGCTAGGAATAGGAATGAGTGGCGAGCAATTGTGACGCAGCTCTGTTGGGCATCTGCTGTTACCATGGGGCTGTATCTTACAGAGGTAGCCCTGTGGTAGGGGCAGTAGGGGAGTTGGCAGTTATGAAGCTACACAGGTTGTGGAAGAGCCGGGAGGATGGGCTGTGGCACTCCAGCAGTGCCATTTGAACGGTCGCTGGCTCCCTCGTCATTGCCCATAGAGCAAAGTAATCCCCTTATTGTTTCCTTTTTTTTTTAAGTCGGCTACCCCCCATTTGGGGGAGAGAGCCAAGGTAGATAAAACTAATGCAACTGCACTGGCTACCTATTAAAGCCAGAACTGTATTCACGATTTGTGTCATGGTGTATCAAGCAATTTAACATGACAAGCAGGGTTACACAAGGAAACGTCTGCGTGACTTTCAAATGGAAAGTACAGTAACTCTCAGATGCAGTGATGATCGTTTCATATTAGAGGAGCCAAGATGTAATCTACAATTAGGTTTTAGAGCTTTCAAGACCTCGGCCCCAAGACTTTTTAATCGTCTTCCCAAAGAGATTAAAGAGATTAGTGGAAGTTGAAGACGTATTTTTACGGCGATTGCTACACTCCTGAAATGACAATCATTGAATATTACAAAGTTTAGGACCGTAATATTAGTTCAAGGTGCGACTCCCTGAGCGTTGTATAGACTGAGCGGGAGTCGAAAAAAAAAGGTATATGCACCGTCAGTGATCACGGTAAAAATTTATTTTACAAATCTCAAGTACGACCGATTTCACATATCGTAAACATGAGTCTCTCGTAGCATCCCCACGTGATCAGCTATTTTTTTTTCTTTTATGAGTGTGACACCGGGACAAGCAAAAACTGCCCTCTTCAATAAAGGCCCGGGAACGAGAAAGCAACAAGACGAAGGAAAAGAAAAAGGTTAAGGATAAGGCAGAGATGAGGTAATGTTACACAAAGGAAAACCAAAGACAGAAACAGTCAAAGTACAGAGGACCTAGAGATATGGAGGATTAGACCCTGAGATGACGATAGATCCGCTTTTTGAAGGATGATAGGTCATAAGAATTAGGAAAGACAGAAAGAGGAAGAGAGTTCCAGAGTCTGGAGGTAGATGGGAAGAAGCAGTCGCTCCACCAACCAATCCGCGAGCTACAAACCTCCACGCAGTACCTGTGATATGAGGCCGCTTGGCGAGTGTTATTTGACCTCACACAGTACCTGAGAGATGAGGCCACTTGGCGAGTGTTACTTGACCTCGTCAGGACTGGAGGGATGCAACTCGCCAACTCATCAGAACAGCGATGGAAGTTATAGCGATAGAAAAGAGAAGGGGAAGACATCTTACGGCGAAAAGAGAGAGGATCCAGTTTAGAAGTAAGAGAAGGATCATTAATGAGTCTGACTGCCTTAGATTCAACCCTACCAAGGAGATAAGTATAAGAAGAAGCACCCCAGATGTGTGAGCAGCATACGACCGATTTCACATATCCTAACCATGAGTGTCTCGTAGTATCTCACGAGGACAACTGTATTGGAAGAATTATACGACAGTTTATGGGTAGTTAACGGAATTCAACCGTAAAATAATATATATATATATATATATATATATATATATATATATATATATATATATATATATATATATATATATATATATATATATATATATATATATATATATATATATATATATATATATATATATATATATATATATATATATATATATATATATATATATATATATATATATATATATATATATATATATATATATATATATATATATATATATATATATATATATATATATATATATATATATATATATATATATATATATATATATATATATATATATATATATATATATATATATATATATATATATATATATATATATATATATATATATATATATATATATAATCCATTTTCAACAAAAATGAGAAAGCAAAAATCTTAGAGATAATACCCAATAAATATTTGTAAAAATAAGAAAGATAATATTTGATAAACATATTTAAGAAAAAAAAAAGCGAGTTTGGGTGTGGCAGTCTATAACCTCTTTGTTTTGAGGCGATTTGTTCTAAAACTTTCTTCTTCTTTAAAATTTATTTAAAAGAGTAGGTATGTGTCGTTTTTTCAATGTCGTTGTTGGTGTGAACACGGCTTTATTTTACCCTCTTCAATTGTTCTTTTGCCGGAAGTCCTTGTGACTGGTAAATTCAATTTAAACGTTATTTGCACACAATTTTTTTTTTTTTATCGAAAGTGAATTGTTGTGTTCAGAATAATTTTTTTTCCATTTTAATTTTTTCTTCCTTTTTTTTACAGTTCTTAGCGAAAGCAAGTATATATTTCCACACAAAAAAGAATATCGAGAGAGAGAGAGAGAGAGAGAGAGAGAGAGAGAGAGAGAGAGAGAGAGAG
>JAXCGZ010009455.1:42500-55000 GCA_037179515.1 Halocaridina rubra | reverse complement strand
TTGAACAGCTCTTTGTTAAATAAGGTCCTCCACTCAATAACATTATCTATGAATACTAGATCATGCAGCGATGGCTCATCCCCATGCCTGGTCCTCGTTGGTTCCAGTACATGCTGGTGTAGAAAATTCCCTTGTACGCAATAGGAATCTTGCCCCGAATAAGTCCTCCCCACTCTGCTGTGAAGATTTATCTAATCTATCTCTTTATGATTAAAATCTCCCGTAATCAAAATCCTACACTTTCTCTCCTGTGTGTGTGTGTGTGATTACCTAATTGTGATTACCTAATTGTGTTTACGGGAAAGAGCCCAAAGCTCGTATCTTCCCGTCTCCTGATCGCTTCCATTTTAGACTTAGTGATACTTATCATACCTGTCCTTAAAACTATGGATTGAGATAGCATTAACTACCTCCTCGCTTAGCCAATTCCAATTATCAACTACTCTTACACTGAAAAAGTATTTTCTTACATCCTGCAAAGAAGTTTCCTTACGAAGCTTCAAACTATGACCTCTAGTGTGTGTGTGTGTGTGTGTGTGTGTGTGTGTGTGTGTGTGTGTGTGTGTGATTACCCAATTGTGCTTACGGGAAAGAGCTCGTATCTTCCCGTCTCCTGATCGGTTCCATTTTGTACTTAGTCATACTTATCATACCTGTCCTTAAAACTATGGACTGAGTTAGCATTAACTACCTCCTTGCTCAGCGAATTCCGATTATCAACTACTCTTGTGTGTGTGTGTGTAAAAATAAGGAATTGCCCCGTACCATTGATCTAACTATGAAACTGCTTTGCAGATTCCTAAATATCTCAGATACATAATTTTCGCAAATTACTCCCTAATGAACCAAGATATATATCTGTTTAATTGCGACCATAATACTGAAAAGCTGATTCAAATATTTTCACTACCTGAAATAAGACGAAAGCATCATACATAATAGTGTGTAACATAGGGGAAAGTATCAAATACACTGCAAGAGCAAGCCTCACTCATGAAGAATCTGAATTCCAGATCAAAACTTAGCACGAGGGTCTGTCCCTCTCTTTTTTATCTTTTACTTTATTTAATTTTCGTGCTTTTCCCTCCAATTCCCTTATATCCTTAATCCCCTCCCCTTTTTTCCCTCCTATCCTATCCCATCCTTTAAAAAAAAAATAAATAAAAAAAAAAAAAAAAAACTCATTGTGGTCAGCAAGAAACCATAAGGTTGGGAAAAATCAACAAGGATAAACAATGTCTGTAGTCCCCCTGACAAGGAGGGTGGCCGAGTTAAAGCAAACACCCATTCTTATTAGGTAGAATTGAATACAGACAAATGATAGTGCGGAGAGAGAGAGAGAGAGAGAGAGAGAGAGAGAGAGAGGAGAGAGAGAGAGAGAGAGGGGTACCTATACATAACAGGTAATTAATAACACTTCAATATATGAAAAAAAGTGAGAGTAATTGTTCACAAACCAATAAAATGCATTGACGCGTGCATGAATGCAATGCACACCTTTAATCACCTTCCACACCCATTGCCCATGAAAACAATATGTGAAGGTCAAGAGTAATCTTGGAGTGAGTATATAGAGTAAGGAAACGCTGGTTTCCCCGCCACAATTCTCACTTGGTCTGTACTACAACGAGAGCAACATGATAGTCATTGTAAGTTATCTCTTTGCTTTCATTTCTGTTGGATTTTTGTATTTTTAAATTTGATTTAAAACTGGACTGGACACAATGTTAGAAACATAATAGTTATCATAATTGTGTTTCTCTCCATTAGTCCTATTTTTGCATCGTTTTTATTTTTTTAAGTGAATAGGCCTATTTTCAATTCGATATTTTAGAGTAAGCCTATTATTTCCTCTATATGGATTGCTTCCTATTCCATCGAGTAATGGCGAATTTGTTTTATATAGTAATCCAATATATAAATAAAATTGTTCTTAATTCTCAAAAATATGCACAAGGTCAGTAGACTGAATCTTATGGTTATCAATGTAATTTGACTTTATTAAAACCCATCTGTTTCTCTTTCATTCTCAAATGTTTTCTTGGTGCCCGAGCCCGATGAGGGCAATTTTCCTTGACCATCCCGGTGTCATACTCATAAAAACGAATAAATGAATATATAAATAAATAAATACAGAAAGAAATGTAGGTACTGTAATACCAGATATTATTACTTTTCAAGATCTCGGCGTTGCTGGCGCTTGCCTCAGTGGTGTCCTGCAGACCTGATTATCATCCTGGAGCTAACCATTATGTAAGTCAATATTGTTATTATTATTAGTAGTAGTAGTTGTAGTAGTAGTATTAACCTACATTTTCGTAAATATGTTCCTTGTATTGACTAAATTAATCGTTTAAAAGTATTATTTTACGATTATTCAAATAATAAAGGTCCTTTTCAGATGTGACCACATAAAAATTTTCAAAATATTTACGACAAAATCATTTACGGGTAAAAGTTTACTTCCCCCCTACCTTAGGCAACAAAATCTAAAAATTTTATTTTAATATTGAGTTTGGTTAGCTTATTAGTTCAGTCAATCTTAAAAGCCACTAAATCATTCTTGTAAAGAATAGTAACCCCCTGGCGTTCTGGGTCTATTCATATTTATAAGGTAAGTCACCTTACCTAACCTAACAATGTACGGGATTAATTACCTTTAAATGGGGTTCTGGGGGTAACTCATCTTTACAGGATCCAAAAAAAAAATGAATAAATATTATTCCTTCCAGTTCTTAAAAAAAAAAAATTGGAAATGTTTTTCACAATAAATTTCATTAGTCACACGAATCGTAATTAGTAAATGTCTTGCTATAATACTATAATAAAGCGACTAACATACCTGTTGAGTTCTAGAGTTTCCCCAAGTATGAAATTGGTGATGCTTTTCCTATTCCCGGGGGGAAAATATGGGATCACAAATAGGTTTTCTACTTGTTGAAGTCCCCAAGTATCGACTGATCATTTGGTAATTGTTTCTACCTCTGAACAGCTAAGAAAGTTTTAGATGAGTCTGATTTTGAGGTCTACCTGTCACTGTAACACTGTTGTTTGTTGTTCTTGCTAATTGCCAATGATAATGGAGGGGTTTGCCGTATTTTAGGACAGCCTTTCCTTCATACTAATGTCGCATTCATTAAAATTTGTTAATTTTTAAATATTTTGTCATATAGAGAAAGATGTAGTACAAGTACTCTATTTCTCTATCACATAGTTTACAGATTCTGTTCAGTGGTGCAAACATTAGCTACCAAATGCTCGATTTTTGTGTGTTTCTGGTGTTATTCGCGATGATGCTGGGGTCAAAGAGGGGATATCAGCCTTTAGTGATATCCCACTTGCAGAAAAACTTAAATATTGTCTTGTAGGCCTATATGTCTTCGAAAACTTGTTTTTAATTGTTAAAAGTCTGTTAAGTTACCTTTGATACTGATATTATGTAAGATAATTATTGATATCTTTTATAACTTTAAAAAATTATTTGCCGCATCGCTGTCATACATTTTATAATTATAGTAGTTGAAATATGAAATCATTATTTTCTCATTAAAATACGTTCCTCGTTATATCTATGACTGAAATACACCCAACATAGACTATACTCACTCAGAACACTTTATCCTCATATTACTCTGTAGTTTAATATCTTGTCCACAATATCTTGTACACGCTTCTTAACATAATGGCGCTCTCTATTTTTCAATTTTTTTTTTATTTTCATAATCTATTACAATTATTAATAAAAGTTACACATTTCTTATATCTGCTATATACTTGGATACGTTTAATTGTCTATTGTAAGAAATTCCAATCACCAGAATGACCGTTCGTTGAATTGTAATTTAATATCTTTCAGTGTGAAATTTTTTTATATTATCTCTCCATATTAATCACAATCCATATATCTCTCACTAGCTGTGGCATGAACGCAGTGAGTTTATTGTTACTTTGAAATTTATGTTTATATTAATATGATTAAAATAAATTCCTTACTCTTCCCTTCTTCTTGTACGGCAGTCCCCTCCAAATTACAACTTTGGATACGCTGTCAGCGATCCATACAAGGGCACTAACTTTGGCCACTCAGAATCCCGTAACGGCTACGACACCAAAGGGCATTACTTCGTCAACCTACCCGACGGGAGAGTTCAGGAGGTCTCGTACGTCGCTGATGCTTCCGGATACCACCCAGTTGTAACCTACAAGGGTGGAGCCCACCACCCGTCCTACGGCCATGCCCCAATTGCACATGGAGCCCCTGTGCATGGAGTCGTTGGTGGGTACCACTAAGGGCAGCTATACCACTGATCTCAGAGGACGAATGGGTTAAAGATTACTAAATATATCGTGCACAAATAAATTGGGAGATGATACAATTTCTTCGAGGGAAAGCTGCATGATTCCTTTCGTCTCATGCTGTCAGTTGAGTCTCATCAGTTCTCATCTACCTTTTCCAAAGAGTCTCAAACTCTCAGTCACACCTATTAGAATCTGATTTGTCAAAATTGAGTTTTAGAGAACTTTAAGTTGTTATTAATTTAAAAGTACTCCTACTGTAATTATGTATCACATTTGTAAAAAATATATTTATAATTTAGAATACAGAAAAACAAAGAAATAAAAGCATATAATGTTTGTATATAGTAATCTATTTTAATATACCTTTGTTTTAAACATAGTTTTCACGGATGGCATTTTAGAAAGACATGGACACATCTGCCAAATATAGTAATATACATAGATGGATATAGTAAGTTTGCGTACTAACGCATTGTGAACTGTTAAATCATGTCACCCTCAATCCTAAGAAGACCTTCATATTTTGCCTGAAAAAAAAAATTATATAAATAAATAAAGTTTTCTTCATGAAAGGAGTAACAATTTGTTTTATGCAGTTTGAGACAGAAGACGAGAAAAAAATTCCTTATATTAGCATCCAATAAAACGTTTATTTGTTAGCTTTTGTAGTTGATACCAAAGAAAATATTAAGAAACTAGGAAATGTACTGAAATCTAATTCAGATCCACAGAATATTATTATACAAGAAGTTGGACATGCAAAACCCTTCAGCAAGATTCTTACTTTATAATCCAATGTACAGTCTCTGCCATCCGAGTAGTCTTCACTGCGTTCAGGCTTAATTTATGTGAAGCTTCAAGCAGCCCAGTGGGTAAATGCCCAGTCAAAAAGTTTGCTTCTCTCTTTACAGTAGAGTTCCTACCATTCATGCCCTCATGTAGAGCTAAAATTTTTCCTTTCAACTCTGGGAATGTCTTCGGTTCAAAATGTTCATTTTTCATTTTAAAAGGTTTACTCAGATGTACTTGGCTAGTGTACTCCGTTGTATTTTTAGAAACTGTCTGCTGTTTAACGATTTCTGTCCATTCAGCGAGAGCTCTCAGAATACCCAATGCTACCTGGAAAGTGAGAAAATTTCTGCTTGAGATTTAATGTTAGTTTAGGAGTTTTTTACTACTGAAAGCTCCGAGCATATTGAACCATAAGTCCATATCTTGAACAGAACTGTTTATCATATGAATAT
The DNA here is from genome assembly GCA_037179515.1 of Halocaridina rubra. Lineage (NCBI taxonomy): Eukaryota > Metazoa > Arthropoda > Malacostraca > Decapoda > Atyidae > Halocaridina > Halocaridina rubra. The sequence continues at coordinate 49,457 of JAXCGZ010009455.1, read as the reverse complement.
GTAAATTGTACTTTATAAACTGGGTGCCACTTCCGCTTGTTATCTACGTGTCATGAATCTACTTCCTAACCTAACCTAACCTAGTAGATATTTTTTCCTTGTAGATAACAAGCGGAAGTAGCACCATAAACTGCCTCCAAATGCTTTTTGATATAGAAATCAATTGTATATATATATATATATATATATATATATATATATATATATATATAATATATATATATATATATATATATATATATATATATATATATATATATATATATATATATGAAACATTCATATAAAAAGCACTAGACAATATCTTCTATGCTGTTTGAACAAAATATTAAAATACTGTATAATAAAATCAGCAACATAAAATACTGAAATGTTATGCTTCCCTTTTCTTAGTATGCCATGTTTTGATTTTAAATCTCTCTCTCTCTCTCTCTCTCTCTCTCTCTCTCTCTCTCTCTCTCTCTCTCTCTCTCTCTCTCTCTCTCCTCTCTCTCTCTCTCTCTCTCTCTCTCTCTCAACTGTAATTTATCTATGCATACTTGTTCCTCAACGATATTCAAAGTAATCGCATCCATTTCACCCTTGGGAGAACTGGTCTCCTCAGTGCGTGCAATGGATGAATGTTTTGTCTTGTATCCTTTAGTCTTATTAGGATGCTCACACACCTCGAAAAGCAGAGAACTTGGTCTGATGCTCTGTGGACAGAAAATATCAGCTAAAGGGATAGTATCAGTTAAAAAAACATTATTGTCAGTTTTATCTTTTATGTTAAGAAAAACTGAACCATAACCATATCTTATATAAAATAATTTAAGGATCTTTTTTCTTTTTTTGCATGTTGCACTTGTATATTTCTATCCAATTAATTTTATGAATAAATATGGTATTCTGTAGATACTGTAATACATTTTATCACTAGAATACCATCATGCAGTATCACTAAGAGACTGCAGATATATAATTGAACTTATCATGTTACTGTATATAATCTTTTCATCATAAATAGCATTTGTTGCCCAAGTCTGCCTTTCTGACGAAAGAGTAGTTGACACAGTGCATAGAATGATAAATAGAGATATTGGCATATTACTGAATTATTCATGATTCTTGCAATTTTTTTAAATAAACTTCCTGCGTGGTTTGCTGAATATGATCTATTTTTTTATATACATAAGTTGTTTTTTTTCTAAATTAATTTCTGTTATGTGCGTATGGTAGGATATGAGATTCAAATAAGCCGAAAATAAGTTCTTAAGAATTATGCTAATAATCTTATGATTTCCTGAAACTGGAAAAAAAAAATCTGATTTCTTACCCGAAGTTTCCTCTCCATACGTCTAGGCCTATTAAATTCAATGTCGTTAACATTATTGTTGGTATTGTTGTTGCTGGCCACGTTGGCATTCACCAGGTTATTATTGTTGTTATTATTGTTATTAGCAATGTTACTAGCAATATTAACGGCCATCTGACCCACGGCGAGAACAAAATTGAGAAATGTGAAGGTTTGTATTTCTCCAGGTGGAGAACAATCTTCAAAATGAGATTCTGACGAAAACTTCTCATGTTTTCGACGATAGACTTTCCATCCTCTGCCGGATGGAATATTCCTAGAATGAAAAACATATAGATAGATAGATAGATAGATAGTTAGATAGATAGATAGATATGTGAGGCATTATGATATGCAACAAAATATTGTTTAAATTAGGCTATCAATATACTGGACATAATATTCTACAGGTAAGATAATTTTGCTTTTAAGACGCAAAACTTTGGTCTTGTTTTATGACCTTGAGAGTATTAAGGAGTCAAATATCTTATAAAGTTTACACACACACACACACACACACACACACACACACACACACACACATATATATATATATATATATATATATATATATATATATATATATATATATATATATATATATATATATATATATATATATATATATATATATTCTAAAGAGAGCAAATCTAAAAGTCATAAATATTTATATATATTCAAGCCTTAGCTTGTAATATAACAGTCTCTGTCATTGGTTTGCCTTGTCCATATTTGTATTCATTATGATTTCTGAGTTGCCATTAACTAGGAGACCGACTTTAAATTATTGAAGAAAGAGGTATGAAGGCAATGTTTATAATAATAATAATAATAATAATAATAATAATAATAATAATAATAATAATAATAATAATAATAATGAATTATTATTATTATTATTATTATTATTATTATTATTATTATTATTATTATTATTATTATTATTATTGTTGTTGTTGTTGTTGTTGTTGTTGATGATTATGATGATGACGATAACGATGATGAAGATACAAAACGATAATGTAATGGTATGTTCAAAAATAAGAATTTCAAACAGGAAATTTTACTCTGAATTTAAAGCCATAGACACGTGCTTACCCTGTTGATCCGTGAAACAGTTGACAAAATATAACATAACAAAATGAAAATTTCACATTCATTTCTGAGTTTTAGAACTTCAGGCTTAAAAAAATAAATAAAGAATCTCATATGAACAGTATATAGAATCAAATATTCATCAATTCTAATTTTGTAGTGTAGGAAGTGGGCGCCCTCTGTGTATGAAATTATTTACACTCGTACTAATAAATACATTATTTAGAAGTCAAGCTGTTACCAAGTCGAATCAGAAAGTCCCTTGCGTATTCACTCCATATACAACACTAATTTCGTACATGCATTGTGATAACCAAGTTGTATGTATAAGCAGTAGTTATGTGGTATAACTAGGGCAGTTACTAACCCACTGTTCGAGAGTTTTGTAAATACACTTAACGGGAACCTGGTTAAACAGTATATTTGCAGACATCACAGTAACCGTGTGCTCCGAACTGGTTTCTTTTAATTAAGTGTTTAGGTGCTATTAAGTATAGTCTAACTCACTATCTGTAGTCTCTTGTACCCGAACCTAATTTAACCAACTAGATATAACCAGGTTAGGTTAGGTAAAGCAAGATTAGTTTGGTTAGGTTACGTTAGGTTAAGGTCAATAGATTACAGATAGTGAGGTAGACAGCATGCTATAATTTATTTATTTATTTATTTATTTTGCGAATTACGAAGGCAGTGAGTTCAAGATTTATTGCAGATTTATTACTAGTAAGTAGACTGATTTATAGACATTAGTTTGACTTATAAAATCTCTCTCTCTCTCTCTCTCTCTCTCTCCTCTCTCTCTCTCTCTCTCTCTCTCTCTCATTACAAAACGTTATTTAAAGAGTAACGAATTGCATAATAACATTTTATAACCGTCTCTTAATGTTTCTGGTTGAGCGACGGACGTGCTTAGTACCCAAGACTACGAAGCAAATTGAGGGCAATATACGGGTCTTAATCGTAATAGTCTGTGGCCTATTTCTTGCTCAGTTGCAGAAATGAGAGAGAGGATTTTATCAGCATTAATCAGTTGCAAAGTTGTCTGGAGATCAGACTTTAATGGTGCCGAGAATGTAGTTTTTAATATTATGATTTTTTTGAATGTTGTATTGTTGAGGTCTAAAATTTTCTCAATACATGATAGGTGAAGGCACCATATATATATATATATATATATATATATATATATATATATATATATATATATATATATATATATATATATATATATATATATATATATATATATAAGCACACGCATTTGGATAACTTTTATTCCTTTAACTGATGCATTTTTATGGTGCCACACCTCGTGCAGTAATGTGAAATTCACATTCCTTTAAGGTCTGTTTCACTTACGTTTGATCGGAGTATTCTTACGATATAAGGTAAATCCCATCAGCAGTTCTTCTGTAATTCCAGTGTCTCCTATATATCACATTAGGCTTAATTACTAGCTTTTTATTTATTATAAAATTATGTATATTTCATTTCATTTACTATCCTAATACAAAGGAACTTCTATTATGTGAAGTTTTTATCTTACATTCGCTTTTTGAGTTAGTCGTTAGTGAATCATTTAACGGTCTGAGATAAAAGGCTATAAGAGACACACCCAGTGCACTGCTAAGCACCCAAGGTCAAAGTTAGGGCCATGGGAAACACAATAGAGAGAGAGAGAGAGAGAGAGAGAGAGAGAGAGAGAGAGAGAGAGAGAGAGAGAGAGAGACCGCAAAATTCGGATATCTATTAACGTTATAGTCGAAGAGGAAGTTACAAAATACCGTTGTTAGTGTCTTTTCCTGCTTGAGCGACCATATAAAGCGCAGGGGTGGAATAGAGATTGTGACGTCTATGACATTATTCAATGCTCTCTCGATTTTTTTTTAATTATCTCTCTATCTATATCTATATCCATGAGCCATTTTCCCCTTATAAGGGGAGTGGCTGAGTCGAGGCAAAATACTTTTGACTCTTTGGGAAGAGAAGGTACATAGGAGGGGAATCTCAGTCCCCTCGCTCCATCCTATTGAGCCGACTCTTACGACACGCAGGGGGAACACGGAGGGAGTATTCTTGCCTAATTATAAATACCATTTTTCCCATTACATATGAATTTTTACTCTGTGCCAAACTTTTCCTTACAATTTGAATTTGTATATGTAATTAGTACATATAATCTTTTTTTATTTGTATCCATTTTTTGTCCATGACATAATTTTCTATGCAAAAAATGGCTGTTGTATATATTATTAGTACATAAACTCTTTTTATTCTGTATTTTATCGCATACATGAAAATACACATTTATTTTTCAAGGTTACAAGCTAAGTCAGAATTCTTGTATCCTGCTCTGATGAGTAATTCGAAAGGCTTTGTGATATTCAAGGTTATTGAGCGAAAGATATATATATATATATATATATATATATATATATATATATATATATATATATATATATATATATATATATATATATATATATATATATATATATATATATATATATATATATATATATATATATATTACAATTCGTTGCAATCACGTAGACGAGATGCTAATAGATGAACTCTTCCAAACCCTCTCCACATATCCCTATTAGTTGCCTCTTACGACACAAACAGGAAAAGTACTTTATAATTTTACTGATATGCACAAACTTGTCACTTTCCCCAACTGCAGTCATTAATGATCACAGCCGGAGGAAAAAGAAAAAAATAAACTCAGGAAATTTGTACATAGTTTTTTTTTTTCATTATTTTTTCATTCATATTCGCTCACTTACGTAGAGACATTGCAATGTGTACGCTGTAATATACCCATAAGATAAAGTCCATGTCTCATAAGTAACAAGCATGGTTTAAGCTTTGGAGTAATTCAAATTCAGATAATTTATTGACATAATAAGGAATTACATCAAATGGAGCTTGTTAGCAAGCTAACAAGCCCTCCACACAATTATAGAGTAATGAGCAAACAAGTTCTTAACGCATTCATTTACATTAAAAAGCCTTTTTTTTTACTACTTACCCAATGCACTTGAAATGTACACAATGGACAGAGTCTGAGAGCTAGTCCTGTGCACCTACTTTGTTCTTTAACGAAGTAATGGTTTTTCATTTATATGTACAATAGATACTATGACTATCTTTGTCTCCTCCTTAAAAGTTATGACATAAAATGTGATCATTTCTACCACATGAATTAATTTAGACTTCAGCATACACTTAAGCCCCTTTTTCCACAAATATTCCGACGTTGTGCTTAGTTTAGGAAGGATGCCACGACGTACGATATATTAATATTTCTGGTTAAGAGAGAAGTAAATCCTAAAAATAAGTATTTCATAATGCAACTGTTCATTAAATTTCATTGAACAATAATTGAATGGTATTACCAAGTATTACTCTTTGTGTGTGATTTGACTCGACCAACTCAAAAGAGGGGACGGACGCCATTGCATATGTATGTCTATATCATACAGTTGTGCAACTATTTATGTATGCGGAGTGGTGCAACTACCAATACATATGCATTCGCCAATATACTTATGAAATATACACTAGCAGCTGATGTAAATATTATGGTAATAGACAAGGAATATGATGCTGTAAGGTATTTAATATTAGTTACTCAATGCATGTCGAAAAGCTTCAAAGACATGCCACGAAACTGGTGCCAGAAATACGCAATCTCAGTTATGATGAGAGGCTGAGGGAATTAGACTTACCATCACTCGAAGCTAGAAGAGTGAGGGGGGATATGGTGACAGTCTTTAAATTCCTTCATGGTTATGATAGAGTGGATAGGGATCGATATTTTGATATGGCTGGCTCTAGAACTAGAGGTCATAGTTTGAAGCTTCGTAAGAAAACTTCTTTGCAGGATGTAAGGAAATACTTTTTCAGTGTAAGAGTAGTTGATAATTGGAATTGGCTAAGCGAGGAGGTAGTTAATGCTATCTGAAGCCATAGTTTTAAGGACAAGTATGATAAGTATCACTAAGTCTAAAATGGAAGCGATCAGGAGACGGGAAGATACGAGCTTTGGGTTCTTTCCCGTACACACAATTAGGTAATCACAATTAGGTAATCACTGGAGAACCTTATTTTACAACAAATCTGTACAAGAAATGTATGACATCTTTTGTGAGAAATATGGGAAGATAGTAGATTGCTGCATACCTGTCACCAAAGTAGGTGTAATTCATGCCAGAGAGAAATGGTTCGATAATGGGTGTAAAAGAGCTAAGGAGTGGAGAGACAAATGCTGGAAAAGGTATAGGAGGAGAAAAAACATAAATGCCTGGCAAACCTACAAAAGAGCAAGAAATGATTACCTAAGTAAAAGGAGAGAGGCAGAGAGAGACTATGAGAGGGACATCACCAGGAAGGCTAAAGAAAATCCCAAGCTTTTCCACAGCTTTATCAGAGGAAAACTGAAGATAAAAGAACAGGTTTTAATTCTAAAGAGAGCGGATGGAAGCATCACTGAGACGAATAAAGAGATCTGCAAAGAATTGAAC
>JAXCGZ010009455.1:0-37500 GCA_037179515.1 Halocaridina rubra | reverse complement strand
GCAGTTACCCGTATAGAGTTATGCAACAAATGCAAATTATCCTCACATAAATAGATTTGTTGAGAAAAAACATTTTATGTTCATTACTCACAAAATCACCATATTCTTAGGCTATTTAGAAATAAGCAAAATTTTATTTTTTAAGGCAATTTAAGAAAAAAAATATACACTTATGATTGCATTGTTTGTGTAATCAGTGAAAATCAACATCATAAAAAATGGGGTTACAGTAGGAGAGTAATATTCTATCCTTAAGACTTGATTTTCACTTTAAAAGTTTTGGAGGTATTGCTTATTAAAAAAAATATAGAGTGTAATATTCTGACAGTACTCTTAGCATTGTAAATATATTGGGTTAGAAAAATAATTACCCTTCTAGAAACCTTATTTGCATATTGATTATATTAAAGATATTGATTTTTGAAAAAAAAAAAAATAAATTGTCATTCTCTTATTTTAGACCTATGAGAAATACTGTATATTTTACTGTATGCACTTGTATGTAGCCAGAGACTGTTAGATTGATAATAGAGTAAGGTAATGGTTTGGCACATATGTAGGTTTACTTGTGAATTTGAGATAAAGCATTGGTTAAAATGGTAAGGAATTACCTTTTTCCATAATATTCATATGGTATAATATTATTTGTTCCTGCGCTTCTCGTCCCTGTTCTCCAATATTTCAATATCAATTGTACTGAAGGCCTTTATGAACCTTCCTCTTTTTTTTTTTTTTCTATGAGTGTGACACCTTAACAAGCAAAGATATTCATCAGGCCCGGGCACCAAAAAGACATATAGCAAAGAGAAACTTGTCAGATGTGAAGGGATAATGAGAGATGTGTAACAAGTAAGCCAGAATATTCAGTGTAGATGTAGGCATGGGAAAAGAATTGTAATTGAAAGAAGAATTAACATCGAAGTGTCATGGCCAGCCCTTCTTATGTCCAAGGACTTCAGAAATATGTAAGGTTTTTTTGATAGCGATGTTCTTCAGGATACGTACCCGGTATATATATGTATATATGTGGTTGTTTGAGTTAGGTACAGCATTTTGGAGATTGGGTAAGGATAAGTTAGAAAGTTAGGTTTACCTGAATTAGAATTATAACACTTTGTGGATTAACTTAGTATGTTTTTCAGTTCTTCTGTGATATAATACTAACCTTCATTTTGACATATCCCATTGTATTGATTGGATATTTGGAGAGTAGAAGAACAAGACTTTTTTAACATGAATTAATGTCAAAGTTGTTAAAATCGTACCTTAGAGCACCAGACAAATATACTGTATTGCTATATTAAATTTTATGTTTTCTGATCAGCCATTGGGAGTGGCTGTGTAATATATTTTATAAACTTCATCTTGTCCTGGACTTAGTTCTCCTGGAAATTTTTACCGTGTAAAATCTTTGATGTTGTTTTAATGTTTTGAGAGTACTAAGTGTTGTAGAAGGCTCAGTATTTTTGTTTACGTAGTGCTTATCTTGCAAAAGGCAGCAGAATGGCTACAAATGAGCAAAAAAAGGGAGACTGTAGGGCAGGGCTTCATCATTCCGTGCACTTCCTTAACTCTTTTGTTAAGTGTTCTTTGACAAGAAAGTTATAATTTCAAGAAGGAAGGGATTATTTGGCCTTTTGCTCTTTGCCTAAGCTGTTTGACCAATCTGCCCCGAGTCTTTAAGGATGGTCACAGCTTATCCTGGTCTATTCCGCTGATCTTTCACGTAGTGTATATTGTGTTGGTGGCCCTTGTGGTTATTCTTGGTGTAGTCTTCCATGATGGTTTTGATTGTATGAGGTGACATGTTACATACTGGGGCTGGACTGGCATCACGGACAGAGTCCTTCAGCCTCTTCAGATAGGTCAAAAGGCCTAGGTGGTGCCCTCATTGTTGAATGTAGCATGCAGGGAAGTAGATGTGGATTTCTTTGTCCCTCACCACAAGAAATTATGCATTTCTGCACTCTTTTTCTTTTTCAGCAAAATCACCATGGATGACTGGGAGAAATATTTTGCAGAAAACCCTTCTCCTCAGGGCCACGACTTAGCATGTTCTGACATGAAGATTTTTTGCCAGAGACATGTCAGTGAGAAGCGTAACATTGCTTTAGTAACGTCTGGAGGCACAACTGTACCTTTAGAGAGAAATACTGTAAGGTATTTGAGTTCTGAATTATTCTGTGTGGAAAAATGCGATTCTTTTCATTAAGTGTTTTGTATCTTACAGTAATTTCAGATTTTTTTGATGTTCAGTATTCTTCTTCTGGATATCCTCATTGTTTATGAAAATGTAGAGACAATTACTGTAAGTTAATGGAGTTTCAAATTATACTTTATTGACATGCATTTCTTATTTATCATTAGATGCTCTATTTCCTGCAACAATTATAGATATTTTTTATACACCTGTTCGATATTCTTTTGAATATCATCACTGTTTATAAATATGTTCTTTCCATGCAGATCATGTAAAGATGAGTTATCCCGTATGTAAAGTTAAAAAACCCATAAATTGTTCGGTTAGGCGAATTACATTTTAAATATGAATAATCTTAGAACACCTTGGGGTCACTCTTCTTGAGAAGATTACTCCATGCCATGTTTTCTAACTGCATGAATTAATGTGAAGCGCTTTGCTAGGTTCGTGGATAACTTTAGTGCTGGTACACGAGGCGCTGCTTCAACGGAATACTTTTTAAATCAAGGCTATGCAGTTATTTTTATTTACCGAGAAAAATCCATCATGCCCTTTTTCCGACACCTTGATCCTCGATTTCTCCTAGATGCTCTTCAGGAAACACCTGGAGGAATTCTGCAGCTATCTGCAAATCATTCTGCACAAGTAAGTTATCATTTTATAGTAAGCTTATGTTTAACACTGAGATTTATCATTAAATTCTTTATCTCTGCTTTGTATTGCTTTTTATTAATTGAAATATGGATTGCTGTTGTAAAATATTTACATAAGGTGACTGCTTTGAAAGTACTAGATTGGATAGTCTTAAGAAAATTCTGAATTTTTACATAGAAGAGAGAGGTAACATTTAATATCTAATATTGGATAGTTTATATAATTTCCTATATTTTCTGCTGTTTATTCTAAAATTCCTTAATGTAATTGAATTTTACTTGATAGCAATTACAATATACTATACATGCCATCAGTGGGTCTCCTGAATAAAGCAATTATTACTTTTAACAGTGTATCACTACAGTTTTTTTATGTTTTATGCAATACTATTAATCCCCATCATTGGGGTGGACACAGATTAAAGCTGGGGAATTTTGACTAGATGGTCTCTCTAATGCCCCTTGGTGGGTTTGATCACGATTCTGTCACCTCCTGAGTTGAGCATTTCAACCACTACACCCCCATGGAGTCCAGTGTATCACTACGATACTACTATATACTCTATATATCATATTTAAATCCTCTCCCAATTTTTGCTTGATAAAGTACTAGAACAGATAAACTTTCATGTGTTTTTATTGTAAATAATATAAGAAATGTATTTTTATAAATGATTGGTAATATATGACGTCTGCCATAGATATATTGTTTATTAAATTTAGTATTATCTTTGATAAAATAATAAAGCCGGTTTTACGTCACAGACTCCCTTTTCTACCAAGGGCTAGGATGGTTGCCTTCTTGCGAAGGACTTGTTTTGGCAGATGTAATCGTTACCCTGAGTGCATGCCCTTGCTAACCTCAGACCGTGGTGGGGCGCGAACCCTCGACCTGCCGCCTCAGAGTCGTGGACGCTACCGCTTCGCCACGGTGACTACTTCTTTGATAGAATAATACTGTATAAGATTAGTACAATAATGAATTAAAAAGTAATGAAGAAGAGATACGATGTGTCAAAGCAAGTGGAGTTGTTTATATTGAATAAAACGTTTTTTAGCATTTATTTGAGTTCCTAATTCTGTAGCAGAATGGAGGAAATGGGCAGCATGCATGATGGTCCTAGAATTATCTAGTACAGAACTGCGGTAGCTTTCCTTAGTGCCTTGGGACTGTTCAACCAGGTAGCTCAGGGAACGGCAACTGTAAAGATATGATACTAATGACCAGCAGGTGTTATTTGGTCATCAGCATACTTTCATGAGAATATTGATTGCTGTATTAGTGTCACTACTAATGTCTATTCAAATGGGGATGAACACAGACAGGTTGCAGCTGGAGAATCAAGGCTAGATATCTTTCATAACACCTTATGGTGGGCTCAAGCAGAGTTTTATTGCATCCCGAGGTAAACGCTCAAACTTTTGCCCTTTGTGGTTGCAGGTTTGAATAAGATGAGTAATACCGGGTTCTTCATCAGCATCTGATGTTGTACTGTCATACCTCTTGTCACGAATTTAATCTGCTCCTGAACCCTGTTCGTGGGGCAAAAAATATTTCCCATTGGAATACTTGTAATTTCAATTAATCCGTTCCTCATCACCATGAATATACATTTAAATTTTTTTCATGAGTATAAAAATGAATAAATACTCCTGTAATAGAAAAATTACATAAATAATAGAGAGGAATTCTACTCCACTAAAATAACACATGGTACAGAACTGTATTTAGCATTGTGGTGGCTAGTTGCTGGTGCATGTGTAGGAGGAGGAGGAGAACTACTTTCTGAAGGAGAGTCCCCTTCCATAATAACGTTAAGTAACTGTTCAGGTATAGGCTGTATTTCTGGTGTTTTCTCTCTATGGTCTCTTTTCGAAGGTGGTTCTTTGACTAGTGCCACAAGAAAGTGGTTCAGAGAAATTTGTCTTTTTCTTTGCTGGTAAATTTTTCTAAAATGAGACATCACATTGTCATTTAAAATGGTCACTGCTATGTTGCACACAGTTTTGTTTGGGTGATGATTCTTAATAAAATCCTGCACCTCACTCCACTTACTAAAAATGTCTTTAAATTTTTCACTGGAAATTTTTATCCTATCATCCCCCTCCTCCGATGACTGCTCCTTTCTGAGATTCTTTACCTGTTTACGTTGCAACTTTATTACTTCTTCAATGTTGAGTTCTTGTTCGTGATCCTCCACCAGCTCCTCCACATTCTCCTCACTGAACTCCAAGCCCAAACTTTTGCTCATGGTCACATATTCGTTCACAATTTTGATAGCTAACTTCTGTTTGAAGCTTTCGAAGTCTCTTTCAGCCGCACAACCTGGCCAAAGTTTCCTCCAGGCAGAGTTCAACGTGCAGTATGAGACCTCCTTGCATGCCTTGCCAATGCAGTGGAGGATATTAAAGTGGTCTTTCCAGAATTCATGAAGGGTCAGATTTGTGTCGTTGGTGACCTGGAAACACCTGGTAAAAAGACCCTTCGTAGAGAGCTTCTAAAAATTAGAAATCACTTGCTGGTCCATGGGCTGGAAGAGAGAAGTGATGTTGGGGGGCAGATATTTGACTTTTATGAAGTCTTCTTCCAAACCTGGAGTATGGGCAGGAGCATTATCCATTATGAAGAGACACTTAAGGGGCAAATCTCATTACTCAAGATATCTCCTCACAGTTGGCACAAATATTTCCGTCAACCGCTATAAATAGAATTCGCGTAAGCCAAGCCTTTGGATTTACCTCCACATTACTGGATGATTAGCTTTGAACAGGTTATTGTGCTTAAAAACGCGTGGATTTTCAGAGTAGTACACTAAAAAAGGCTTACTCTTACTGTCCCCACTAGCATTAGTGCACAATAAAAGTGTAAGCCTGTTTCATTGGTTTGTGGCCAGGTAGTGACTTCTCCTCTTGGGTTATATAGGTTCTTTTAGGCATTTTCTTCCAAAAGAGTCTGGTTTCATCACAGTTAAAAACTTGTTGTGAAACGTAACCTTCATTTTCTATTAATTTGGTGAAGTCTTGCACGTACGCATCCGCTGCCTTTTGGTTAGAACAAGCTTCCTCACCATGCCTAACAACCCTATGAATCCCAGTTTGTCGACGAGATTTTTCAAACTAGGTTTTGCTGGCTTTAAATTCGTCAATTTTAGCACCACTAGAACTTGGAGTATTTGCTACTAAGTTATGGTGTGTTTGTAAAGCTTTAGCGCATAGTATGGCCTCACTAACACTGTCTCCAGTCAGCTGTTGTTTATTTATCCAATCCAACAGTAACATTTCTACCTCCTCTATCAACTGTGATGTATTGTTTGTTAATATAGTCACTCCTTTAGCCACGTCAGCTGCCTTAAAGACCTCTTTTTTTTTTTTTTTTAAATAGTACAGATGGTTGATTTTGCCATGTTATACTGCGTGGTGAGAGCAGAAACACAAACACAGTTTTCTTGTTTAGCAATTATTTCTTTCTTTGTCTTCGCTGTTATGCATCTCTAGGTTGTTTAACGCCACTGTCACTAACCCATTTCGCTTTCTTAGGAGCAATAATTAGGGGTAGCTTAAAGTAAAGGTAAAACAATGGAAAACTACAAAGAAAGAAAACAAACAAACTACGAACAGAGCGTGAACGAACTACACAACGCGGGCACCAATGCAGAACTGAGAGCAACCACACAGTCGCCCGGGCGAGCGGGAACGTGGTCGCCTGTTAAAACATAGTCGCCCGGCCGGATGTGCATATGTATGCGTGCTCGGAACTCTAGGGTTTATTTGGGGGGTGATGCAAAATTTGCTCATAAATTGTGTTTTTTGGGCGATTAGTTTGTGGAGGGGGGGCATTCAAGGGGCGAGAGTCCACTGTATATTGTATGGAGCTTGTAGATGATAAATGAATTGAAGAGGAAAAATATCAGTATTGCCTAAAAGTGAGCTGACATAACACTGACAGTGACTAAAATAGCAGGAGACTGGTAACTGTCTATATTTGTAAGTTAAAGAAGGCTTGAGTAAAGTTAAGGAAAGACAGTTTGACATAAAACCCTCTCTGTACTGAAACAGAAGTCCTGTGAAACATATAGATACAGTCATATAGAACTTTCCTTGTTCCTTGTTGAGGTAAGCCAAGTATCAGTAAAGTCATGAGAGGTTCACCAGTTTATATTGTCCATGAGCTTTGCAATATGTGTAGCAATAGGACCATAGTTGAGAGGATTATTGTGTTCACTCCCCACGGAACAGATTGAAGAAGTAAGATTTAAAAATAAGTACTGTATTAATACTGGTTCACAGAGGGGAAAAATGGCACTTTCCTGTGGTTCTCTTTGGACAGTGATGTAAAATCCTTGGCAGAATGCTTTCAGCAAAATAGAAATATCTGTGACTTGTTTCATGTTTGCAAAGATTACTCTATGGTATGCATGTAAATATAATCATTTGTTTATTATAATTGAACATATCTGCTTGGGGCTCTTTAAATCATATGGAAATAATTGCATTCTAAAGTTTTTGATTTCCTATCTTATCATTTGACCATTTTTTAACTATTGAGCCATGTATATTAGTAAAATTATCTGTTATATATTATTTATCTATTTAATATAATTTTCCCAGGTTCATCCAATTTGGCAAAGCTACCAGAGAGTAAAGGCCGAGGGTCGACTTTTGTGGCTTACTTTTACGTCTCTTTCGGATTACTTATGGCTTCTTCGGTCCGCTACTCAGTGTCTCCAGCTGCATGCTCCTAAAGCTCTTCTCTATCTTGCAGCAGCAGTATCTGATTTTTACATTCCTCAAGGTATTTTTACTCTTTCCAGTAAAACATATGCCAGTTATTTTCTTATTTTTGTTAAAATAAGTAAAATTAGATCTTCCAGTATTATTGATAGTACAGTTTTTGTTGTTGGTGTATTAATTCTTCAGATTTGTGAATGCCGAGTGATAGAAATTAATTATTTAGAATGATGGGTTGATAATAGCAGAAAAGTCATTGCTAATGTATAGAATATTTGTTTTTTCTTTTTTAGACAAAATCTCAGAGCATAAGATTCAGTCCGCATCTGGTCCACTGACTGTGACCCTACAAATTGTTCCCAAAATGTTGAGTCCATTGGTGTCCATATGGGGTCCTGAACTCTTCGTGGTTTCCTTCAAGTTAGAAACAGATGAGAAGAAGCTCATAGAGAAAGCCACCGGTGCCCTTCAGAAGTATAAACACAACTTAGTCATTGGCAATCTTCTTCATACCCGTCGCGAGGAAGTCACTTTTGTTACCGAGAAAGAGAGCAGTCTTCTGAGGTTAATGGAACATCAGAAAGCAGATAAAATAGAAATAGAAAAATTAATTGTTGAAGAAGTTTGTAATAGACACAGAAACTTCATCAAGTATTGACTGCGTGAGGTACTTAGACATGGAAATCATTGTAGGTTTAAGGAGGATGGTGATATTTACAGAGACATAGTTAAATTTATAGGGTCTGAGGATATGAGAGACTGTGATTCACTACAATGCAGTTAGCTTTAGCCTGTATTAAATTTTTTATAGCCTCACATGCTTAAAAGAGTTGGCAGGAGCACTGGGAAAATATATTCATGGCGCTGGAAAAATGCTTTTATAGAAGTGCACAGAGTAGTAACCGTTTATTTTTTCATTTACATAATTTGTAGAGATTGAATAGCTTTAGAGTTGAAATATACCATCTGGTATATACCAGTTGGCAATGCCTTCTGCTTCGTTCTTAAGGCTTCATACTGAAATGTTCAGGAATTCGCTCGCTATTTGCTTTTCTGAAAGCATATCTGTAGTTTCATTGCTGTTGTTGATACAGTATACCATAATTGCTTGGTGAAAAAGACTGTGATGAAGCTAATGTTTTATTTAGAGCTTTTACATGCAGTTATATTTAAGAAGTAGGAATGTATTTTGCTTCAGAATACGATACTGACTTTTCGTTCTCAAGGTTCCTTTTTGATTTTGCTTTACATATTTATGGAGATATACTGAAGTCCTGTACTGTGTTTGACTGTTTACTTACCATACTGGTAAATGTTGGTAAGTATATTTTCATGAAATCTGAAAACCTCTTTGGTGGATTTGTTACAAGATTTCACTGATGGAGGATTCTTAATATGTATAATGTATGTGTTTTCCTTAATGCACTGATTATGAGAAAAAAACTTGGCTGTAAGAGAGGAGTTTCTTGTTTAATGTAAATTTTTTTCATAAATATAAATTCAGTATACATATACAGTACTGAACTAGTTTCTCTAAACGTGTCTGTGACAGTGAAGTTTACCTTCGTATTCACCACTCTTAACATATCACTCCTGATTGGGTGTCCCTTGTCGCCTCATACTTTAGTAAGGTTCTTTTCATTGGTATGAAAGTATCTTCTGTGGCTATTTTATTACTGGTTTTAAACTGCACAAAATCTACAGAGATTAAAACTTTTGTAGATTTTTTGGTAGAGAGTTTCATATATTTGTTTAGATTAAACCTTCTGTTGATTTTTGGTAGAGATCTCACACATTAGGTTTTATTACTTGAAAAATTATTGGTTTTTGTTGTAATTCTTTTCATTATTTAAAAGAGTATTGGTTAATGAATTCTACAAAGATTAAAACTTCTGTAGATTTTTGGTAGAGATATTCACATATTAGTTTATATTACTTGAAAAATTATTGGTTAATTGCAGTAATTCGTTTTATTATTTAAAAGATTATTGGTTCACCACTTCCATAGAGATAAAAACTTCTATAGATATTTAGTAGAGATTTCACAGAGTAGGGTATATTACTTTAAAGATTATTGGTTTATTGCAGTAATTCTTTTCATTATTTGAAAAATTATTGGTGCACGAATTCTACATAGATTAAAACTTTTGTAGATTTTGTTAGGGATATTTTGCATTAGTTTTTATTACTTTAAAGATTATAGTATTAGTTTATTGCACTAATTCTTTTCATTACTTGAAAGAGTTTTGGTTTATTGACTTGAGTATAAATTTACGGGGTTTTGACTCGCACCACAATTAATTTATTTATATGTATTTTGGAAACCTTATCAAAGGCGAAATAATATGTTAAGTATGACATATCTGCCGTATTCTACTCAATTTTATTTCACACACATGCACTAGTCACTAACAGGTTCAAGTCCAGTATGTACTTAACACTCACTTGCAGATGGGATAATTAGTTTACTATTAAAACTTCCAGTAGCATAATTCTAGTTTCAATATAAGTAGGAATAGTCTTAAATAAGGAAGTTGAATTATTGCTCTCATAGATGCCCTGTAAAGTGATATTTGTGATAGAATATATTATTGGGTCATTTGTACACTTCAGACCCAGCCTTGATTGGGGTCCGAGTTCTATCTATACTAACCTGACCCTTCTCGAGGTTGGGATCCAGATGCAATATTTGATGCTAATGCTTTGCATTATTACAATCCACTTGTTAAAGTATTATATTCAGGTGATCTTGAGTAAGAGCGCTGAACTTTTACAAATGTGTCCTTTATTTTTTAAATATTAATTCATGAAGAGATTTCTCTTCGGCCTTAGATATAAAATGAAGTATAGGAGGAGTTTATTAAGCTTTAAAAAGCTGAATAATTGACAGCGAACTAAATTTGATAGAGAATAGAATAAATTTGCATAACTTAAAGTGAAAAAGGATTCTGGTTTGGACTTTTATAAGGAAACTGACAAAAGAACCTCTGAAACATTTTTGTGCTAATCCTGTTAAATTCTTATTTCAAGAATATTTTTTCTGTAAAAAAAATGTCGTACTGTTTATAATATTGATTTAATTTTACTTTTGTCCCTCAAACTATTTCATTTTGCGTCTCAGAATATAAGTTCATGATGTTAGGAAGGATTTATATTTTATGGTTACATATTGTATGTATGTACATATTACAATTTGATACTCAGTACTCTGAGGGAAGTGCTTGATAATAGTCATGTTTCACTTGTGATTATCTAAAGAATCTTGGAATATGCTTAAAAATAAATTTGATTTTGCTGATTGATTTCTCAAGAAGCTGGAAGTAATGCTTGTAAAATATCAGATGCTGTTACTGGTTTTCTAAAGAATCTGAGGAGAGTGCTTTAAAAAAATTAAGATTTCACTAGTGGTTTTCTAATCTGGATTGTGCAAGTGGTGAGTTTTAGGGAAAATTTATTTTCTCAATAATTTACTTCCCTAATATTTTGTAGTGTGGAACAAATTGGTCTACATTTATGAAGAATCTCAGTCAAAATAATGTAATAGTTTAATACTAATAAGTATGTCTACTTTTCTGTAGTAAAGAACAAAAATGACATAATACTGTGTTTGAAAGGCAAATGGACACGTCTTTTCCTGCTTGACAATGAGAGAAAACAACGGTAAAGAAAAAAGCTAAATCATGTACATAAATTCTTTAGTCATTAGGTTTTGCAATTGATGTAAGTGTTTCTAAAATTTTGAGAATGTAAAGCTGCAAGTCATTCTTCAGCAACACGAGCAGAATACTTAATTTTCAAAGATAAATATTGCAAAGAATAGAATGAAAGTATGAATGATCTAAGGTAATTAGAGAATTAATTAATCTCAGAATAATCAATAGATTCATTTGTTAGTGGAGCCTATAGGCTTATCATTTGTATGGGAAGAGAGAAAGAAAGAGAGACAAATCTAGGGGACCTTCATAATATAGTCACTTTTTCTGTTTAGCATTTTTCTTTTGCTCTATTCTCTATAGTTTTGAAAATGGAGAAAAGGGTTTTAGATTTCTCTTGGATGCCAGACATTCGTATATGCAGTTCTCATGTTCCTTTACACTGTATGAAGTAATAAAACTTTCAGCTTTTTGACAATTAATGGGCTGTTTACATCGTACATATTTCTATTGACTTTTTTTTTTAAATCTGTGTATCTCATTTGCTGACAAAATTGCCCAGCAAATATACATTATAGCATTCCATGGACCTCATTGAAATTGTTTACCACATTATTGACTCAAATTCCTATGGAACCGTTTACTTGAATTGTCCTATTTTTTTTTTTATATGTGTTTTAATTTGTGTATATAACATTATTGACTGTATTTCCATTGATTCTGCCATATACATAATGCAAAATAACTACAGTATTGGAATTAATTTTAATATGTATCAAACATAGCCTATCTACCAGTTAACTGATGATCTTGATAGTGATCGAAAATACTGTACGATATGTGTATCTTTTCAGAGATTTAATGGGGTAATAGTCTATGAGTTAATATGCACACATATAAATTTATTTTACATATTCAGTAATGTATCGTGTATAACACCAAGTGGTAGATTTTATTATAATGTATGTATACTCTAGTATGATTATTGCTTAATTTTCTTTTTCCTATTTTTTTTTTATACAAACACATACGTACACAGTTGCCGCTGCATCCCTTTTGAAGGGGGTGGCTACATCAAAGCACACACATTCACTAGAAGTTGATATACCTCTGCCAGTTTTCTTAGCTCTTGGAGGAGTGGTCAAAGAATATTAGGTTCTGGTGAATGTATGTGATTTACTCGGCCACCCCCTTACATAGGGATTGTGGCCGTTGCATAAATACAGTATGTATATGTGTGTTATTTTTCCTTATGCCATATCTTGCTTAAAGCTGAACTTAGAGAATGTAATTTAATTTTTTCTTTAATTTTGATTACTGAGAAGACTAGGTTGGATTTTTTCTTGCTGTCATCAAAGATAGCGCAATGTTATTAAGAGTTCACAGTGTTTGTAAACAGTCTCATTAAAAACGGGGAGTAGATATTTAATAGGATTTGTAGTTCAGAGAGGAAATGGTGAGTGATTATAATATGATAATAACCTTACTTTGTCATGGGCCATTTCAAGACTTAAAGGATGTGCGTGTATTTTGTTTGTTAATTTAAGGTAACTATTGTTAGATATCATTAAATTATTGATGTTTGTAAGTTTGCTGCTTCACTTGCTTTTTGTAAATTGTTTTCAAAAATAACCTTTCAACTGGATAGTTGATATTTTCGTTATATATTTGAAAAATTAATGAAATAAAGTACGCATCTTACAAATATGCTATTTTTCCAGTATGAAACCATATCCCAGTGAAGCCTACAGGATGCCCTCAACTGACCATGGAAAGAGGGAGAGAGTATGGCTACCCTTTCTGTCAGGTGTTCTGGAGAAAGGAAAAAAAATTTAGGGGGGAATGAATTGTCAGCCTTTTGCTCTCTGTATTCCTTTAGTCGGTTCTTACGACATGCAAGGAACACCATCGCTTCATATACCCACACACACACCCACACTCCTATACATTTTTTGTTTTCCTGAAGATATTATTTCTAATTACTTCTTGTACCAGTTGGATGTACATGTTGCAGTCTGTATTTAATTCTGTAATCATTATTGAAGGTGAAATGACTCATTTACTCTGCATTGTGTCATAATTATTTGCTCTTTAGTCATCAGTTAATATTTCCACTGGAAGATAGAATTTCTATGTTAATTTGTATAACAGCATGATTTAGTGGGTATCTGTCTACATTTTTTTTTTTTACCAAAGGAAATATTAATCAGTCTTTAGTTTTTACTACTGCAGTGAGATATAATTCCTGTGTTAATTTATATAACAGTTATTCAATGATTAACAGTCTGTATTTTTTAATTTAATGCCATATAAATCAATCTTCATTTTATATTTTGAAAGGGAGATATAATTCCTGTGTTAATTTGTATAATAGCATGATTCAGTATGTATCTGTCTGTATTTTTTGTAACTTAAGAACATTAATCAGTCATCAGTTTATACCTACAGGTAGATATAATTCCTGTGCTAATTTATATAATTATGGTTCTGTGTATTTCTCTCTCTCTTTTTTTTTTTTTTTTTTTTCCCCAAGTACATATATATCCTATGCTCAGTAGTATAATATGATTCAGTTCATAAAACTTCAGCTCAATTAGCCAGTATCCTTGAAGTTTATTCTCATTTTTATTAATGGTCTTTGATTATATAATGTAAGTTTTCTTTACTTTAACTACGCATTGTAACTGATTTATTTTTAAGCGGTTTTTATTACTGTGATTCTCTTGAGTATTCTGTATCCCTAGATTGATGATATAGTTACTCAAATTTATATACTATTATTATATCAAAGTCTGTGGGGCTGCATTAGCGCAGCGGTGAGAGTGCTAGACTCGGGGGTGACAGACCCATGTTCAAGCCCACCACGGGGTGTTAGGAAGGGCATCCAATTGTAATATCTCTGCTCCATTATATCTTCGTCACTCCCATTCAATCAGGGATTAATTGTGACACAAAAACGGTGCAAAATTTCAAAGTCTGAAGTTACAACTTTGATCCAGATTGATCTGAAGTCACAGTTTTTACTAGATGGAAGGGAGGAAGTAATAGAGAGATTTAGGGACTCATTTTGATTGTTTTTAGACCGTGTAATCAATATATATATCTTTATAATTTTTGGACTCATTTTTGATTGTTTTTAGACCCAGTAAAATATATATATATATATATATATATATATATATATATATATATATATATATATATATATATATATATATATATATATATATATATATATATATATATATATATATATATATATATATATATATACACTTTGTAATTTTCTTATTTACAAGGAATGTATTTAATCTCAGTCCTTCTTAACTCGTCACATTCCCACACTAATAAAATAAAGAAATATGCTGTATGTCTCTAAATCAATCTTGCTAGTATACTTCATTGGGTATATTCACTATTTCTTACTGTAGTATCGTTTTTACTACTCAAATAGTACTTAGAATTATGGAAACTTCATTTTAATAATGATTTCTTTTAGAATAATAGAAATTTCTTCGAGTAGAAAAAAAATTCTTTTAGAGTAAAAATTTACTATCGTAATGCTGCTGTGAGATTTTTTTCTACTTTCGATGATGAATTATGCTTTAGTATTTTATTGTTTGATGATATTATATTTTGCTCATCTACAGATGTCCTTTTTTTCTATTTGCTCCCTTAATTGTGTTTAGATATCTCTTGCACAATGCAGTTTGAGTTTCGGAAAATCTTATATTTTTTTTGCATCCTTTTCCTGTTTGAATCATAAGAATTACTCAATAAATTTGCCATCTGTTAATTGTATATTCATATTAGTGTTTGGTACTGATGGTATTAAATATTGTTTTATTTAAAAACAATGAACATATGCTTTAGATTTTTTTTTTTTATGTTAAATACTTTTCGGTAATGAGGGGAATATATATATTAGCTTTCTTTTTCTCTTCCATTACTGCTCATAATATTCCTATTATTTATTATTATCTTTTAAAAACGGAGTGTAGCGATTTTAGAATTACCTGTATTGTTCATTAATGTTATTTTAATGTGTGTAAAGCTTTCATATGAACTGATGGTCTGTCATTACTTGTGATGATCTGTCATTATATGTGATGATTTGGTCAGTAATATAATTTATATTTAGTTTTTAAAGTACTTAATATTTAGGTTTGTGGAGCAAGAGAATTGTGTTAACTGTATTTGTTGCAAAAGTATGCTGTTTGCCAAGTACCCAGTATATATATAAATTGTTTAGTTCCTATTAATTTACGCACATTGTGTGTTATTATATATTTATTATTAATGTGTTCATGTATGTTTTTTTATCAATGTGTTTTTAGTTTTGTTTTAATTGTATGATCTTTTCTATTGATTATGCTTTTATTTTTCAAAAGTGTTTAAAATAAATTTTTCAGTCAGAGCCAATATACATTTCTTTTTTAATTTTTAGTTGCTGCATATTATAAATTCAGATTACCTGGACCTTTATACTGTCCATCATGGAAGAATATGCAGTGTTAGTTTGGGTAATTATACTGTATTCTATTACACTGCTTTTTAGTTTGTGAATGCTAGGTATCCACTCGGATACTTTTACACTAATAGCCACATATCATATTTGTTCAGCTATATACTGATAAATTTAGAAATATTATACAATTATGAATAGGGTTATATGACTATTGGAAATTGAGGCTGTAGAATATTTTTCACTATCCAGAATTATTACATAATAAATTTGCCAGGTAATAATTGCTATTGCTCTAAATTTAAGTTACAGTAATAAATTATGGCTTATTCTCTCTATGGAGCATTTTTCATATCCTATATACCTACCTAGCCTGAAAAATGGAACTATGGTAGTGCTTTAGTTAGAGTGCTTGCTTTGGAAGTGACAAACCCGTGTTTGAGAACTACCGGAGTCTGTGAAAGGCATCCAGCCTTCATTCCTTTGCTCCCACCTGCCTGTATGCACCCCCTGCTCAAATGGGGTTTATATGTTATTGATAAGATAAAAAAAAATGAATATATATATATATATATATATATATATAATATATATATATATATATATTATATATATATATATATATATATATATATATATATATATATATATATATATATATATATATATATATATATATATATAATAAGGAAGCCCATCAGTGAAACAAAACTTATAAAACAATGCTATATTTCGGATCCTAACTGGATCCCTTCTCAAGCACAACTGAGAAAAAAAAAACAAAGAAGGAGGAGACATAAACAAAAGGACTCATGAGACCTGAGGGATTAAAAAATTTTATGATAACAGGACAGGTCTAATCCAAACGAATTATCCTCAACAAAGAAGCCGCCAAGATCATTAAGCCATTAACAAAGAAAAATGTTAATCCTTAAAACGATAAATAATCTGAAAGAAGATAACCCCCAACATATTTTTATAATTAAAAGAATATTAATAAATATGCACATATAGATATACACATGTAACAATATCTGTACACACATCCCCTTATACAAGAGCATACAAAATGAAATACATATATAAATCCTAATACAATCAAAATACACAATAACGACTACAATCTGGTTGGGGGTTTATCTTGAGGGATAACTTCGTTGAGGCAGCGCTTCAGGAGGGCTTTATCAATTATGTCAGGGGTCCATTGCCCCCTAGATAGATTAAAATTGTCCTTCATTTCAATGAGGGAAGATTCCACAATTTTCCGTTTGAATTGACAGGTACTTTTAAATAGCATAGTGGCACCACTTCAATCAATCCGATGATTATTTTCATTGATGTGGGTAAAAAGAGCCGAATTTTCTTGATTATATCTTACTGCCCTCTTGTGTTCTAAGACTCTCTGGGATAGAGAGCGGCCTGTTTGTCCTATGTACACTCTATTGCAATCATTACAGCTTATTTGGTATACTCCTGCATTAACTTCTTTTTTTGTTTTGGCTAACGTTAACTAATTCTTTTCTTAAAGTGGTGGGATAGTTAAAAGTGAATGGGGACTGTTTACCTAATGTATCATTTATGACGCCTGGTGAAAAGGAAGGAGGATTTTGTTGAAATTATTCTCTTTGGGGGTCCTGTGAGGATTGTAAAAAACCTGCTTTCTGCAGAGCTTTGTCTAAGAAAAAGGGAGGATAACAAAGTTGGTCAAGCTGAGAATAAACCCTTTGAATTTCATGTTCTAAATAATTAGAGCTGCAAATCCGGAGGGCTCTAAGGAATAAATTCGAAGCTATACCTAATTTTACTTTTTCTTCATGATAACTATAAAAGTGCACATAAGATGCAGAGTGGGTGGATTTTCTGTAGACTTTAAAGTTGTAACCCAAAGAATCTCTAACAATGAGGACATCAAGGAAAAGCATTTGGTTTTCATTTTCCTATTCTACTTTAAATTTATTGAAGGAACTAATCTATTTAATTGTGCTACAAATTCGTCAAATGTACCCCAGGCATCATCCCAATAACTAAAAATGTCATCAACATAGCCCAGCCAAATCATGTTGGGAGGTTTGATTTCTCTCAGAAGCTCAGGATTAACATTTTTCTTTGTTAATGACTTAATGATCTTGGCGGCTTCTTTGTTGAGGATAATTCGTTTGGATTAGACCTGTCCTGTTATCATAAAATTTTTTAATCCCTCAGGTCTCATGAGTCCTTTTGTTTATGTCTTCTCCTTCTTTGTTATTTTTTCTCAGTTGTGCTTGAGAAGGGATCCAGTTAGGATCCGAAATATAGCATTGTTTTATAAGTTTTGTTTCACTGATGGGCTTCCTTATTATTTAGTACTGTATGCTAACAGTTTGTACTTATATATATATATATATATATATATATATATATATATATATATATATATATATATATATATATATATATATATATATATATATATATATATATATATATATATATATATATATATATATATATATATATATATATATATATATATATATATATATATATATATATATGACACGCACTTACAAACGAGTTAGGTTCCAGAAGTCCATTCACTAGTAGAATTGTTCGTAAGTTGTGTTTAGGTATAAAATACTTAAGCTCAGTATATACATATGCAGATTGTACAGTACTTAGGCTAAAGTCACTTAACTGCTACATGAAATAAAAAGTATACAGTATTAATGAATTTCAGTACAGTAATATTAATGTAATACTATACAGTAATGGGTAGGATTTTGTTTGTATCTGTATTTTCGTAACTCGGTTGTTTGTAAGTAGGGGAGCTAATGTACTCTGAAATATGAAGTTTATTTGAATGCAAGATTTAGATCTACTTGAGCAAGGTGACCAGTTTCATTAATTGTCAATCTGGACCAATATAAGGAACAATGTTTGCCAGATTATTGAACCTAATATGCTTTCGCAACCAAGTGCCTTCTTAAATAGCCGAAATGTCGTAAATTTAAGAAAGAGCCCAAACCACAAGCATTCCTCTGGGTTCGTGTATTGTACAGTACTTGAATTTGAAAGCTGTCCATACAGAGGATGTTGTACTTTTGGTTTCTTGCAAGAAGTGTACTGAGAGAGACTGAAGGCTGTAGGGTGGTATACATTAT
This sequence comes from Halocaridina rubra, assembly GCA_037179515.1. Taxonomy (NCBI): domain Eukaryota; kingdom Metazoa; phylum Arthropoda; class Malacostraca; order Decapoda; family Atyidae; genus Halocaridina; species Halocaridina rubra. The sequence continues at coordinate 18,661 of JAXCGZ010009455.1, read as the reverse complement.
TGCTAGTGGTCTCGTCTTCCTTAATTATCTCGCTATTCTTATCCACAAAGCAATAAACGTTGTTGAGTTCCTTCTTTGTATATATAGAGCCACAATGATATATATATATTATATATATATATATATATATATATATATATATATATATATATATATATATATATATATATATATATATATATATATATATATATATATATATATATATATATATATATATATATATATATATATATATATATTTTACACAATATCTATCTGCCTTTGACTCAGAAAGCAAGACATTTTTCTTGAATTCACACAGGAATGAATAGCTTATTATAATTATTATTATTATTATTATTATTATTATTATTATTATTATTATTATTATTATTATTATTATTATTGTTGTTATTATCATTATTATTAATAATCATAATATTTTCTCCTATTTCAGTACATTTTACTTATTTCTTGCTGAAATACTTATGTGCTACCATTAACTTCCGTCATGAGAATGGACACAGACAGGTTGAAGCTGGGGAATAAAGGTTGTATTCCCTTACAAGAGCCCCATGTTATGTTTATATTTCTTGGGGGAACTGAAACAAAGGCTGTCCACCAATAATTATAAAGAAGAATGTTCATTCACTCCCTCAGCCAAGTGTCTACCAAAACATACACTGAAACAACATACGAGAATATATAACCTTTTTTTAGGGTAAAAGTGAGTGTCATATTTAATTATTTGTCGAGAACATATCATATTGATGTCTTAGTTAGTATATCTAGAGATTATATAGCATGATATAACAGTTAAATCGTTGTTGACAACAATGACATAAGACTTTTCAATTTGCTGACACGACTTGTTTAACCCAAAACTAAACAAAGCAAAATTATAATAATCACATATTTTGAACCTTGAAATTAACCAACTGCAGCTTCCATATGCCAGTCATGCGCCAGACATTAAAGTATGAGGGTTAATGTTTACTTTCACACCCCCAATATGTGAAACGTATATACAAAGTACTGAATAGATATCTGAAACACTTGATAAAAAAAAAAAAAAAATTAACCAACTGACTCAACCAGCCTTATCTAACCTAACCTAATTTCATAATACGTTTCATAAGATTCCCGGCGAGGGGTTATGAAAATAAGAATATAACAATTATTGATTTTGCTACTGGATTATGAATGGGGACCACAGTAGCTCAGTAGTAGAGCGTGCGTGTAGGGGAATGATTAACGTGGGTTTAAGCCCACTGCTAGGTGGTAGGAAATGCATCCAGCCTTTATCCCATGACTCCATTATGTCTGTGTCCACCCCTATTTAGGGGGGGACTCATTGTGACACGTGATATGGTTCCTGGGTTATAAATACTAGCTAGAGATTTTGGGGTCTTTCCAGCTTCTATCGTATTCCAAGTCGAGAGCACCATCTTGGGGGGGGATATAATAGATATATGGGGACACCTACAGTTTTGCGGGCCATACCAATGCTCAAAACCTACCAATAGATGGCGCTAGGCTCTAACTAGAGAACTGGCGGATGAATAAACAACAAAAATGGCGACAATAGGCATACGAAACAATTCTTTACTATCCTAACTAAAAATACCTACCTAACCTCCTGGAACCCTCCCATCACAGAATAGGGTCGAACTACTTACTTGAGTGGAGAGGTGAGGTTGTTGAACGGCATGGCCCGTAAAACTGTAAACTACCCGATATATGGTAAATATTTACTATCACACTATATATAGAAAAGACTCACGACATTCGTTTTATTATTTTATGTCAGCTTTGCTTAAGTTAGTCACCTCCATTAAAGGAACAAGTTTATAACTGAAGTTATTTTTTATAGGTTTTATATAACAGTGTTTATTTTCATACCCCCATATATGAAAAAAATCTCTTGACATTCCTTGTATTAAGTTAGGTTTGGTATGGATAGGTTGGTTCTCTCCATGAGGTGGAATGACTTGATTATCAAAATGATTGTTTTTTAGTGGATTTACATATTTTTTCAATCATATATATATATATATATATATATATATATATATATATATATATATATATATATATATATATATATATATATATATATATATATAATATATATATATATATATATTGTATTATTTTCCTTCTTCCATTTTTACTGGTTTCTAGCAGATGCTAGTAACCTGTAACTCATTGATGAAAGTTAACCTACTGATAGGTGGGATCAAAGCCACTTTTGCTGCTACTGGACTCGCACACTCTACCATTGTTTTACCGCAACCCCCACGTATTGAAATAATGGTTGAGTTTGAATGTTACAGTGACTGCAGAAAGGTGGTTATTTGGGTACACAAAAGTTAATCATGAATATCTTTAATATTTTTTGAGAATTATTTTTATATCCAATTAGAAATTTTATTTAATCATTGTACTCAGAAGGCTAAATGGTTAGAATTAAAAATTATTGGAAACTGCTGTTTTCCAATATGTGGTCGTCAGTTCCTATAGGTTATAATTAGTAAAATTCAGCAGTAATAGCTAATACAATTTTAATATCTTTTTAATTGGATTTAAGATTCACCTTTGAGTATTATAAGTGTTCTTCATACTTTACTTGCACTGAAGTTAAGATATTTTTGCTTCTTGTACAGAAGCTCCCCTACTTATGAACAAACGAGTTACGAACATTCACAGATACAAAAATAAAACCTACCCATTATCTACCCGTATATATTTATTACTCTACTGTGCTGTACTTATATTCATTAATACTGCATGCTTTATGTTTTATGCAGTAGTTGAGTGTCTCTAGCCTAAGTACTATACAGTAATGCACATATATGTACTGTACAATACCATTTTTTGCCTGAACACAAATTACAAACAATTCTACTTACGAACGAACTTTTGGATTCTAACTTGTTTGCATGTTAGGGAGTGTCTGTACCTTTTCATTGATTATGCAATTCCATAATTTAGAAATGTATGCCATAGAAAATAATACATGTGTTAAGTGTATGTCGATGCAAGACAGCTTTACTCCCTATAAAATTTTTTAATTATTATAAAATTTTTATATATTTTTTCCAGGCCTACGAAAATGAGCAGTGGCTTCATAAGCGAAAAGGATGTTGCTGAACGACGGCGAATCAGGCAGGAAAACTGGGAGAAAACCAGGAAAGAGGATGACCCAATAGAAGCCCCCGAAGAAGCCCCTCCGGATAATCGCTCACTTTATGATCGCCTTGAGGAACAGAGACAAAAGAAACAAGACGAATATGACGAGGCTCATAAGTATGCACTTGAACATATTCTTTTTTTATGTGTATAAGACTTAAATTCATTAATGTTGATCTCTGTATTTCATATAAACTTGTATTCAAATCTTTCATGACACCTCAAAATTTCTTGATTACACAAAACTATTTTGTATTTTAGGACTATGTAGTATTGATACTCACCAAAAGCTCTTCCTTTATTCTTAGTCTTAACCTTTTTTGTTACTTTTTGATTATTTGGGGCACATGACAGTACTGCATGGTTTGAAGTGAATTGAACTTGTATTTTTCAGGTATAATATCATTTATGGATATAAATAGTAAATATTTACTTATATTTAGTATGTTTGTTCTCATTATTTTCAGCAGTTCATGTACAGTTAAATCTCGCTACTAACCCTAATTATTTTTTTACATATTCTGTAATATTACCTGTATTATAAGTCTTCACCACTCATACCATGCTATTACCTGTGTTATCAACCTCCTGCGAGGCGTCAACGAAGAGGGGGAGTAGAGGGGAGAATAACTTCTCCCCAAACTTTCCTTTCTTGATGTCGGCTACCCCCCAATTTAAGGGGGAAACAGCCTCGGTATATGTATGTATGTATGTATATTTCTTTTAAGGGTATACCTTCATTTTGGATACTATATACTCATGATCTGCACCTTACATTTTCCTTGTGCAATATCATCTATTTCTTTATCCTTACTTCTTTATTATTTTAGGTGTCACAATTAGTCCATAATTAAATGGTGATGGATACTGACATGTTTAAAGCTACATCTTTTCAAGTTTTTCGCTGAATGATTTTGTCTTCCTCTTTTTAAATATCTCCTCCTAATCTTATATTATCCATTATTTGTATCAGTAATATATTAAACATAGTATGTTAAGAGTTAGTACTATTGCCTCTACGACTTTCTTGTCGGCCATAAACTAACTAGAAATGTCTTTAGAACACTGCACTGCTCTGAAGCCAGTTTTTATCGGTATGAATTGTGGCTACATTGATATTTTGACTATTTCTCTTAGCCAAGAAAAGGTAGTACATTACTGTATATACTTACCTGAAGTCTTGTAAATTATATCAGGGTATTCTATTATCCATATACTTTGGCCATAATCCTCCTTGCATGTGGGGTGGCCAAGTCAAAGCACACATTCACCAGACACTAATATACCTTAATTACTCCTCTTAGTTCTTTTGGGGATAAAGGCCTACCACATTTCCCTCACCCACCCAGCATGGGTTGCCCATAGAGTAAGCTGGCAAGAATCTTTTGGTGTAAGACCCGACAATAAAATTAAACCAAATTTTTTTCTTGACGTGCAGCTAATCAGTTATAATTGACTGTTCATTGTGCAATATTGCCATTAGTTTTATTTTTTTTATTCCATGTTAGCTCATTGAAAGGGGTGTGTAATTGTACTGGCTCAGTTTGTCCATAACCATCTCTTCTTTTCAGTAACCTGTTGGTGATTCTTCCTTTTCTGTAATGTACGTCATTTGTGGTGCATATCCCAAAATTTGTAGGGTATTATGCAGTTTATGCTTCAGAATGAGTATTGTCACTTTATGCCCGCTTATGATTGCCTCTGCTAGTACAGTACATATTACCTTTAAGATTCTCTATATATACAATATATACAGTGTCTGCAATCGCCCTTGTAAGGGGGTGGCTAAGTGAAAGCTAGCATACTCACCAGAACCTAAGTATAACCTTGATCCTTCCTCTTAGTTCCTTGGGGATAAAAGGCTGCCACAATTCCCCACCACCACCACCACCACTCTGCATGGATTATCCTCTAGATAAGTGGGCAAGGATCTTCTGCCTTGAGGCCCAACAGCTGTAGCTGTATAAGTATTTATAAAGCTGTCTATGTAAGCCATATTTTCAGGATAGTGTTTCCCATTTAATGTCTCATCTTTCCCTCTCTTGTCTTTACATGTGTTATATTTTTTTATAGCCTCCTGGCTAGTACAGTGGTAATACGCTGGCCTTGCATTCGCGAGGTCGACAGATCGAGCCTCATCCAGGCAAGAGAGTTTAAGCTGTTTACTGGGGAGTTTACTGCTGTGGCTGGGTACCATAGTGGAGGGTTGGTGCCTGTCCTGGCTGACGCCCACCTACGGATCCTCCATGACCCGTTCCACCCTTCCTTGGGTAGAGAATCTATAAAAAAAATGATGTTTTAATGTGTATGTATTAGGAGTTTAGTATCCAGTATAGTTTGTTTTAAGAGTTTTATGTACCAGTAAGTACTTATGTGCAGTGTACAAATTATTAGAAATTTAAATACAGTATTTGCTTGCAATTTTATTGATCACTATTTATCTTAATGTGGGGGTGGACATAGAAAGGTTGGAGCTGGGAATTAAGTCTGGATGCCCTTTTTAACGTCCTGATATTTTGGATCGAACATGGGTGTGTTACTTCCCGATGGGAGTGCTCTTTTGCTTTATTGTGGTCCTCCATAGTAATATTTACTATTGGTAGGACTTTAATAATGACATTTATTTATCACATTATTTACAAATGTAGTTTATGTTGCAATTATTTGCAGATTTAAGAACATGGTCAGGGGATTGGAAGATGATGAAGTTGACTTTTTGGAACTTGTTGACAGATCTAAGCTGCAAGAGGAAAAGAGAGTGCGAACTGAAGAAAATTCTGCAATGGAGGAATACAGGTTGACTATAATGTCCTTTATGGATCCTTTATTTTTTAGTTCATAAATCATCTACTGATTTACTGTCATTATTATTCACTAACATGTATTTGCACTTACTACGTATCATCAGGCATTCTCAGTTATTAGACAGATTAACTGTTAAGGCTGAATGAATGAACCCTTCAGCTATTGCAGAACAACTTTTTAGACATTAGTTGTACAATGAGCTTTTGTTTGAAAACTCGCATTCTTTGGGTTTGAAAATTTATTTATATCTATAGAAAGTTATAATATTGGTGTAATTCAGTACTAGTTTCAGTCACGTTCTCGTGCTTTTCTATCCTGCAGACGCTTTCTTCGTTTAAATGTTTAGGTTCATGATACTGCTTCTGTTTTAAATTCATCTTATTATGCAATTTTATATTTAAGTTGGATGTATTTACTAATTCATGAATACTGTATACCTGTTTTGCCCTGTTCTTTAGATCATTAAGACCTTATTTTAGTTTGAGTTGAGGAAGAAGTAGTATAGTGATGGGCGGGTAATGTGGTGATTTGGACAGTGACAATGATACAAATTTGGAGAGCACCTTTCTACTTGGGTTTCGTGAATGAAGCAAAAATATTCAAACTTCTATTCCTTTGGTGCTGTAGAAAGTGACTAATAGACAGAGAAAATCAAGTTGGCAGACCTTCCGGATTTCTCCTGTTCTAAATATATATTATTAACATTATTGGCATAAGCCAAGCAAAAATCCCAGCTGGAAAAAGTTAAAGGTAGTAAACCAGATGCTTCAGCAGGGGAACCCACTTGATTAAGAGAAGGAAAGATGAGATAGGAGAGTATGAAGTCAATTCTCTTAACTATAAAGAGATATAATATAGAAAATAAATAAATACCCTTACATCTTACAGTGGGTATTACAATATAAAGCAACAGAATAAACATTATTTATAATTTTACAATATAGACTAAATTCTGACAGCATGCAAGATAATTGATAATAAAATATATAATTCCACAAAGTATGCAGTTTCTGTATAATTGCTGATGCTGTTTTTATTTCAATTATGACCGTGTTGAGAAAATTATAAGCTAAGATTATCTGTCATGTACACAATATTGCTGTTAAGTGCTGTTATATTGCTGTTCAATATATGAATAATGAAATATAAAATTTCTTGCAGGAAAAAAGTTTCTGAAATGCAGAGGAACATCGCTGAGGAAGAAATGAGAGCAGAAATGCGTGCTGCAGAGGGAAAGAAAAATAGTAGTGGCAGCGGGAAAAAATCATCTCATCTTTCACTCTTAGCAGGGGCCATCAAGAGGAAGCACAGTGATGATGAAAAGAATACTCAAGAGCCTAAAAGTAAACTACCAAATACTAGTAAGTTTTAATTTCTGTAAGTAACATGTACAGTACTTACATATACAGTAACTGCAATCCCTCTTGTAAAGGGGTTGGTTGAGTCAAGCACAGAACATTCTTCAGGAACTGACACACTGATCACCCTTCTTAGCTCCTTGAGCATAAAATGCTGTCACACCTCCCCCCTCTCTAGCCTACTTGGGTCACTCAATGGGTAAGTGGTCAAGGATCTTCTGCCATGAGGCCCGACACTACAGAAGATCCTGTAAATAATAAATTTTGAAAATGTTTAGATACTCAAAATTCATTTATGAGTGTGTTGTTATGTTTGATGTTAGAATACTCTATTATTTTTCTAACCTTTTTTTTTTTATGTAGCTGTGCAGCCCCATTCCTTTCTAGAACTCTCAAGTAGTGATTTTGGCAAAGTTCCATCAGCTCTGCCTGTCCTGTTATGGTAGCCTTTCTCATAACAATTTTTGCATTCAGCTTTAGTGTTTCACCATTTCATACTGTTTTAACTTTTTCTTTCCAAAACACAAACATTTTCTTTAGTGGAATTACTATGCATTTTTCCCTCTGAGAGAGGGAGAATAATATCCGCCCCATGTTCCCTTGCTGAATAGATTGGGCGAAGTAAAGGGACTTGGAATTCCCTCCTTTGTAGTTTGCTCTAACAGAGTCGATTTTTTTCTTTTATTCAACCATCCCCTTATAAGAGAGATTATAGCTTTTGTATATAAAAATTATAAAATTTTGAATGGATTCATAATTTTGCTTTTTTCACAACTTATGAACAGTTTTTAAGGTGAATTTGTTGTGCAATTAAGTATTATTATTATTATTATTATTATTATTATTATTATTATTATTATTATCATCATCATCATCATCATCATCATCATCAGCTAGCAAGAAGCCCAACATGACCCTTTTAAATCAGACGGTATGTATTCGTCCCATTTATTAATACTTCTAGCGGTGGTCTTTCTGCGCCTTCTTGTTTGTTACAATGCATTTTCTTCTTGCAATTACAGTTTTCATGTGTTGAGAGTGTCTGTACCTACCATTACTTTTAAACATTATGCATTGCTCCCTCGTTTATCGCGGGGTTTCGGTTCCGGGACCGCCCGCATTAGGTGAAAATCCGTGAAGTAGGAGCACAATATATACATGGGTATTTTACATTTATTTTTACCTTTACTGTATAAACCCTCCCTGCACTGTTAACAAACCACCCATTACTTTATTAATAACAGCGTGCAAGCGTAAATTTATGTGAACGTGATAGGTAAACTTACCGTGAATGGGGTGATGATGACGTGTACATACTCCATAGCCAAATACTCCACAGCCAATGACAGCTTTATTGCTGCTTTTTGCAAGAGAAGAACACGTTAATGGGGAGTTGCTGTCGCTGTTTCTCCTTTTGTGCGAAGATGGTCCTGTAAGGAGTCATGGCATTGTCGATAATATTGCAGAAGGTCACCGAACGAACCATATTATCGTCATGCTCCTGCGACAGTTGTTGGAGTGCTTTCACATGTTTATACATGGCTGCCAGATGTTCGAGTGTAAGGCCAGGTTTTCGACTTCTTCGTGCATTTCCTCTGCTTGTTCTTCTTCCTCTACTTTGCTCGCTGATTTTGTCATTTCCTCCAAGTCTTCATTAGTCAAAGGCTGCAAGTGGCAGTCGATCAGTTCATGCACGTCTTCGTGAGTCATATCTTTAAATCTTTCTCCTCCTAGAAATGCAGCCAACTTCACAGCTTTCGCAACTACTGAGTTATGGACTTCGTCAGGAGCGAATCCCTTGTAGTTGTAGATGACTTCGGGCCTTAATTTCTTTCAGCTGGCATTGATTGTGGCTAACTTCATCTCTTTGATTGCATTCTGAATGTGTTGAAGGCATGTAGCAATCGTGTAGTTACGCCAGTACGTCTTCAGTATGAATTCTTTGTCCGTATCCATGGAGTTAACCAGGTTCGCCAGGGCATTTCGTGTGTAGAGGGCCTTGAATGCACGAATAACGCCTTGATCCATAGGCTGAATCAGTGATGTTGTATTTAGTGGCAGGAACTCTACTTGAACACCGTCATATTGGAGATCAGTTGCGTGGCCACCAGCATTATCCATCAAAAGAAGGACTTTAAATTCATGGCCCTTCTCCACAAGATAATCTTTGACTTGAGGGATAAAGCATTGGTAAAACCAGTCTGATGTGAGGCTTTTTGTGATCCAGGCCTTAGGGTTATGCATCCAATACACTGACAGCAGATTCTTATTCTTATTCTTCAAAGCTCTAGGGTTCTTAGACTTGTAAATAAGCCCGGGCTTTAGCATGAAGCCCGCAGCATTCCCGCACATGACAAGGGTAACGCAGTCTTTGTGCGCTTTAAATCCCTGGGCTTTAGCTTCTTCCTTCAAGAGAAAAGTGCGAGACGGCATTCTCTGCCAAAATAACCCAGTCTCATCCATGTTAAAGACTTGCTCAGGAGCATATTTGCCTTCCTCAATAATTTTCTTGAAGTCTGTCTTTACATATTCTTCAGCTGCAGCTGTATCTGCAGAGGCAGCTTCATCTTGCACCAAAACGCTCTTTAGCCCAAAGCGTTTTTGAAATTTGGCGAACCATCCCTTGCTTGCAAAGAACGATTGTTTCCTCAGTGGAGAATTGCTGGAGGGTCCTGGTTGTGGGTTGTCGTTATCTTCTCTCTCCTCCTCCTCTCGGTCGCCACTGTCATCGTTGGGTTCGTTTGCAGCGAATGTCTCGTACAGCTTCTTCGCCTTTGTTTGTATGATATTGGTGTCTAAGCTGATGTTCTTTTTCCTGCAATCAGCAATCCACAGGGCCAAAGCAGATTCCATCAGCACTATTATCTTTTGTGGGGTTTTATGACCCTCTTTGCTGTTTTATTAAAAGAAATATTCGCTGTTTTCCTGATATTTGCCTCGTCCTTTTTGATGTATCGAATAGTAGATTCGTTGATGCCGAAATGGCGGCCGCCATCCGCGAACCTTATTCCTTCCTTCAGCATATCTAACAGTTTTACCTTTTCTGTTGTGGTCAAAATCTTCCTTTGCCGCTTAGGTTTACTACCAGAAGCCGTAGAAGATGAAGGTCGCTTGAGGCATTGCAGAGGTTGAAATACGAAAGTTTCACAAAATCACAAGCACAACGCGAACAGCGCACACGTGAGTAGATTGAATGGGTGAGGCGAGACAATGGAAGATGCTGGGAGAATGAAGCTTCAATCAAAAAGCCAATCAGACCCCATGATAAAGAACATACAGAAAAACTATTCTGTGATTCGTTGTCTCCCACCCATCAGCCAATAGCATCCCATGTACTATCTCACGTAGGTGCAACCCTTTGCGTTTTCCAAGATGCCAATGCAGTGTACATTATCGTACAATATTTTACATGGTGCAATACTTTGAGTTACATGTTTAAATTTGTTTTTTACTATATTTTATTGTTTTATTATTCTTAGGCTAGGAAATACTTTTTTTTATCAATAAAATAATGAAAATACAGGAGATTTTAATATGTACTGGTTCATGTAGGTGCAACCCTTTTCGTTTTCCGAAACGCTGATACCGGTATCGTATTTTACATGGTGCAATACTGTGAGTTACACGTTTAAATTTATGTTTTTTACTATTTTACTGTATTATTATTCTTAAGCTTGGAAATACTTTTTTTTATCAATAAAATAAAGAAAATACTGGAAATTTTAATATGTGCTAGCTCACGTAGGTGCGACCCTTTGCGTTTTCCGAAACGCTGATACCGGTATCCTACTTTCTGTGGTGCACAGTTACATGTTTAAATTTATGTTTTTTACTATTTTTTACTGTTTTAGTATTCTTAGGCTGGGAAATACTTTTTTTAATCAATAAGATAATGAAAAATTTTTTTTTCAATAAAATAATGAAAATCCTGAACATTTTAATGTTTAATTATCTCGCATATACCCAGAAAAAAAAAAGAGCTCGCCAAAAAAACCGCAATGCACTGAATTCGCGAAAGGTGAACCGCGATATAGCGAGGGTTCACTGTATTGTTTTTTCATCTTGTTTACTTCAGTGATTTTTTGGCTTCTATCTCATACATTTCTTATATGTATATGTACAAAATATCACTGCAAAGTTTTGGTTATTCTATATGTCATGAATACTCAATAGACTTAAGAAAACATTATGCGCATATAAATAATTATACAAAAGCCCTAATCACCCTGATAAAGGGGGATGATTGAGTCAATGCAAAAAACTTCACTCTATTTGGGAGGAAAATATGAAGGAGGGGATTCTTAGTCCCCCCTTTCCACCCATATAGTCAACTATTACAAAGCACAGGGAAACATATAGAAGATATGCTTCCCTCCCCTCAGGGGATACAAAATATATATACTGTATGTTGAATAATTTTATCTTCTTTTATGAAATTTGAGCAGATAGTGGTGAAAGTTCAGACAAAGCTCAAGTTTCAAAAACGATACCAAAGTCTGGCTTCCAGTGCATAGCTGTCCTCCCTGGTCTTGGCGTTTACACAGATTCTAGCGATTCCGATAATAACGTTGATTCTGACAGTGATGAGGATGACACGCAGCCTCAACCACCTCAACAACCACGTGATATCACAGGTAGAATTGTGAAGGCATCAGCTCAGTGTGGTGGACAGTCTAGTTGATTTTCAGGTATGCTTTGAAAAATGTGGCATTTGCCTAAAGCTTGATGTGAAAAAATTATGAAAGCAAAGTAAAGTTCAGATGTAAGGAAAGAGTTGAGTAGAGTGTGGACCTGTTTTACCTAAATAAATGTTAAATAATTGAAATGATGGTATTTTGCTCTCCTTGAAATTTTTTTGAGTCTAAAAATGAGAGGTATTGTAAAAGGAACTTGATTTATTAAAGCAATCAGTGAAGTTAGCTGTTGAAGGAAAGTTTAGTGTGTAACTTTATATATATCATTGCAATAGCCACAGGCTCCTGTATAAGGGGTGACTGAGAGGGAGAAGTTGACTCTTTGTGGGAGTAAATACGAAGAAGGGGAGTCTCAACCTTTTTGGTCCACCCCATTTAATATACGTTTACAACACTGGAAGTTGTCTTACCCCCCTTGAAGGAGCCATGCCCTGTAAACTGACAACTGGTGTCTTGAGCCAGTGGATAACTTGAGGTGGGTAGCCCTGTTACTAACCTGTTTAAGTTGAGGGAGCATTCACACTTAGCGTGGCATCAATATGCCACCCTTGGGGAGCCAAGGGCATCCAAGTTGTCTTAGGTGTGAACCGGGGCAGCATCTCTTTTATCCTAATTAGAAGTCTCGAGGTAGATATCTTAGCAAATATGAGGAGCTCTTGGATTGAATGACTCCATCAATGATGCTTGTCCAAGTTGGAGCACATCACCTCACACAAACAAACACATTATGAAACACTGTAATGTACTCAACCACATACACCAACAACACAACTTTAACTTCTTGAAAGCTCTGTGGGAAAGTCCAGGATTTGCTCTGGCCTTCCTTAATATTCAAGTGCTGTTCAGTCACCCAGCATAGGGAATAACAAAAACGACCTTTGTTTATTGTGTTTGATATTAGTGTTCTGTCTCACTTCTTAGCTCTGGCCGGAAGTTTCTGTCTCGCTTATAGAAACTTATACTTGTTACAGTTTTTTTTTCTTTAGAGGGGGATTTAATATGGAAAGAGAATTGGAATATAGTGCACAGAAACTAGGGACATACTATAATACAGTATATTTACAGCATATAGAGACTTTCCACGGGGACCATAGTGCAATGGTGAGAGTGCTTGTCTGGGGAAATGACAAACCCTAGTTTGAGCCCACCACAGGGAGTTAGAAAGGGCATCCAGCATTAATATTCTATCTCCAACCTGTCTAGGTCCATTCCGACTCAAATGGGGATTAATAGCAACACATAATAAGTCAAACAATATTTAGATTATTTGCTCATTGATATCAAGTTATATAAACTGTTATCCTTTACTTTATTGGAGAGCATCAATTCTTCAGTTTTGATTTCAAGTTTCTTTGTAACTTATTTTTTATTGTTTATATCACATCCTCGAATACTGACATAGGTGGTTGTGTCTTGAAATAATTTATGCCTGCTACCTTTGAGAAATATTTCAGACAAAAGCAAAGTAGGCTAATCAAGTTAAACTTCTTCAGTAATAATCAGAATCACTGTAATCTAGATGACTGGAACCGCGCTAGCTCAGTGGTATGGCATGTGAGTCAAGAAGCGAGTAATGCAGGTTTGTGCCAATCGTGAGGTAGTAGAAATAGCATCCAGTCTTAATCCCTCACCTCCATTATGCCTGTGTCCACCCTCATTTGAATTGGGACTACAGTAATTGTGATGTATAAAATGGTGTAGGTAATTTTGATGATTGTGTGTGAAAAGACTGTTAAGCAAATAACAAAGATGTCCAGAAATGTAATTTTTAATTTTAAAAACATTGTTTTTTTTATTGTATATTAAAGCTGGTAAAAGGGAGGTGCATTTATCACTTTAATATTGTTTTTGTGTTATTGTTGTTTTGGGGATGTGAATCTATAATTGTCATAGAATTAAGATATAATAAAGAAATTGTTAATATGCCCCAATTTGTGTCAGTTTTAGACCCCATTTGAATCATGGGGACTAAAATTGACACAAATAGGGGCATATTAACAATTTCTTTATTATATCGTAATTCTGTGACAATTATAGATTCACATCCCCAAAACAACAATAACGCAAAAACAATATTATAGTGCTAAATGCACCTCCCTTTTACCAGCTTTAATATACAAATGAACACTGGCATGTAGAAGCCATAATGGGGATTAAGGCTGGATGCTCCTCCTAACACCTCATGGTGATATTGAACCTGCATTTCATGCCTCCTGACCTGCACATTCTACCAATAAGCTACTACAGGCACTATAACGAAAAAATTATGATATTTGCAAATATATACAGAAAGATAATTTTGGAGGAAATCACATTTAGTTTGCATCTTTAAATAGGTATCAGCAAAATTTTTACTAATTTGTGTTCTACTGATGCTTGTATTTTGCAGTACTGTGAACTCATTCTCTTTGCAGTACTGTAGATTATAGACACATTCTTTTTTTGCAGTACTGTAAGGATTTTTTTTTGCAGTACTATAAGAAATAGACTCATTCATTTTGCAGTAGTGTAAGCAATGGTCTCCCTCTGTTTTTAATATTGTAAGTAATGGACTCTCAATTTTTTTTTTTTTTTCACGGTTTTACAAGTAATGGATTATTATTTTTGCAGTACTGTAAGTAATGGATTCATTCTTTTTGTAGTACTGTAAGTAATGGACTCATTCATTTTTACAGTACTAATGGACTCATTATTTCAATAGCACTGTAAATAATGGTTTCATTATTTTTGCAGTAATGTAAGCACTGGATACTTTCGGTTTGGAGTACCGTAAGTAATGGATTCATTCTTTATGCATTACTGTAAGTAATGGACCAATGCTTTTTGCAGTACTGTAAATAATGGACTCTCTCATTTTGGAGTGGTATGTTATTGGTGTTTCCTTCACCATGTTATTCCTGCTTTTTATCACTATATAATATTCCGTTGTAGAAAACAATATTTTTATAGTTGAAAGAACGCATATTATTATGTACTCATCATAGACCTTCCTGACAGAATAAGCAAATGTTTTCAAGTTGCAATAGATCAACCACTGCAAATGGCAAAATTTAGTTGATCATATAAACTGTCTTTACGTCTTCGCTCTGTGAGGCAGATTGTTTGAATGTTATTAATGTTACTTCTAGCTCTAGTTGTGAAGTAATAACATTTTAGTTAGTGCTAAGCCTAGTAATTCCAGTGAACTTTACATGCATATACTATATTTAGATTATCATGGTCTATGCTGTGTCTGTGAATTTTAGGTGCTAGTTTATTACCTGTGAGTTTGTGTCTGATTTTTCTCCCTTTATTTTGCCCATCTTTAATTACATATACAGTATTCATATTTGATATATATCCGAAGTAACTGAAAGTTTTTATTCAATTCTTAGTGGTGGGATATAAACAGTGTTGCAGTTTTATCCCCTTCATATTGTATGATGTTATGAGGACAAATTTTTTCGACCTTTAATTTTCTTCTGACAAATCTGTGGAAAAGTTTGTGATTTTCCTTAGCTCCCTTGCAATATTCTCTCATATGACCTCTGCCCCTCCTCTTTTACATCTATAATTCATATTTTTGTCCCTTTCTAGAATATGAACGTAAAACACACTTGAAAATCATACAATGTACATAAAGTGATACTAACTGTACCACGGTTGGTATAATAGGTCTGATAAAGCACTTGCATACCCTACATGTCATTGGATAGAGCAGTAGAGACTGGCCATCCCTCCCTCTGAATGTTTTACCTTTTTATGGTTGCTGGAATATAGCTGGAAGAGTATCACAATTCTTATGTTAAAATAGTGGACACCCTGCATGCTTCAGTGAAACACAGTGGTATTTATTGGAATTGAATGAAGAAATTTACTAACCTCATAGAAACTCATATCTATATCTGTGGTAAATACGTTAGGAAAATGCCTAATAATTCTGTATTATCACTTACAACCGACGTAGCACCCACTGAAGTGTAAATTTAGCTAATTCATAAGTATTAGTGTGTCAGCATAAGGTTATTTGAACCTGTTGAAGCAGATCATTATCTCTTGCAGATCATTACACCTCCATTAATCAGTATTGAAGTGTAAGCATTTTATAAACTTTCTACTCAAATCTTTACTAATGCAGGGTGCCTTAGTACATTCATTCTTGTTAATAAGCTGTATGTATATATCTTCCTTAGTCATCATTTTCTTCTTTCACTTGGCTCAGGGGAGAAAAATACTGTTTCCATGTTCCCCTGCATGTCATAAAATTCAGCTATTTGGCGTAGTGATATATTCCGTTTATATTGTCGAAATATACAAAGAGGTTCTGGTTGGTAAACTTTAAGCAGGGCTGTAATAGTTGGCTATCTGAATGTATGTGGTTGTAGAACAAACTGGAGAGGATATGAGTAGCATGGTTGTGAGGAAAGAGATGGGTTTTAGCTTTGATAGAAGCAAAGGTGAGTTAGTGTGTTCTCTGAGTGATTCAAAGGTGAATAAGTGTGTGTGTGGCTCGGCACCACTCCTTGCAAGAGGGCTTACAGGCCATGTTTTGTGGGTACATATCATTGTTTCATCATGAATGTGTATACTTGAAATCCACACACAAGTGTAATAGGTTAGTATTTAGAATGACGAGAAAGTGCTTGCTTTATCTGGTTAGATTATGATATGCAGAGTTTTATCAGTTGTAGTAGTTTTATCAGTTGTAGCTTGCAAAGTGAGTTTAATTCCTCTTAGGTTAAAAAGATCTTTTTGTGGAAAATATATATATACTGTACTATATATATATATATATATATATATATATATATATATATATATATATATATATATATATATATATATATATATATATATATATATATATATATATATATATATATATATATATATATATATACCTTGGCTGTTTCCCCCTTCAATTGGGAGATATATATATATAATATATATATTTATATAATATATATATATATATATATATATATATATATATATATATATATATATATATATATATATATATATATATATATATATATATATATATATATATATATATATATATATATATATATATATATATATATATATATATATATATATATATATATATATATATATATATATATATATATATATATATATATATATATATAATACATATACAGTATATATATATATATATATATATATATATATATATATATATATATATATATATATATATATATATATATATATATATATATATATATATATATATATATATACTATATATATATATATATATATATATATATATATATATATATATATATATATATATATATATATGAATCATTTTTTATTTTTTTTTATTTTACCCCGACCGGGACTCGAACCTAGGACTTATGATTACTAAGTCAAGGCGCTACCACTACATATAATATATATATATATATATATATATATATATATATATATATATATATATATATATATATATATCTATCTATCTATCTATCTATCTATCTATCTATCTATCTATCTATCTATCTATCTATCTATCTATCTATCTATCTATCTATCTATCTATATATATATATATATATATATATATATATATATATATATATATATATATATATATATATATATATATATATATATATATATATATATACAGAAACTCCCCTACTTACGAACCAAACAACATATTTACGAACATTCATAGATACGAACAAAAACTTACCCATTATCTACCCATGTATTAATGTATGTTACTGTACTGTATTATTACATTGTTATTACTGTATTAAAATTCATTACTACTGTATACTTTATGTTTTATGTTGTAGTTAAGTGTTTTTTGCCTAAGTACTGTACAGAACTGCATATGTATGTACAGTACAGTACATGTTTTTTTTACCTTAAAACAACTTACGAACAGCTCTACTTACAAACAGACTTCTGGCACCTAACTCGTTCTTAAGTTGAGGAGTGTGTTATATATATATATATATATATATATATATATATATATATATATATATATATATATATATATATATATATATATATATATATATATATATATATATATATATATATTGAACTCTTATACTGCATTTTCTTTTGTGATGACATATCTGTTATACTGTACTTTACTTGTTATTGCGAGATATATGTATTTGGCTCAGGGTTGTCAACACGCATTTTTAGCATATACAGTAACCCCTCGTTTATTACAGGGGTTCGGTTCCGAGACCGGCCGCGATAGGTGAATTTCCGCCAAGTAGGAACACGTTAATTTTTTTTTTTTTAATTATTTATTTATTTATTTTTTTAAGATGATTATGACACCAGGACGGGTCAAAAAATTATAAAATAAAACAGCCTTTATCAGGCTGTAAAGAGAAACAGAGATGGAGAGTGTAATGACCTGTCAGATGTGAAGGGATTATAAAAGATGTGTAATGAATATCCAATTCTCTGCTGGGTTTTAATATACCTCTGCATTACTTTCATGATGTCTATTCCAAAAATTCTCCTTAGATCTTATTATTATTATTATTATTTTTATTATTATTGTTATTATTATTATTATTGGCAACAACAATTTTCTTTGATGATGATTGTGTAGATTATTATTATTATTATTATTATTATTAT
>JAXCGZ010009454.1:220000-245924 GCA_037179515.1 Halocaridina rubra | reverse complement strand
GAATTGTTCTCTTCTATAGATATAGTTATGTTTTCATATGTCATAGAAACCGCATTTTTATGTATTAGAGTATGAACTCTACTACTGCATTCGCACATGTGGGTGACATAGGTGCTTATTTAGGTGTGATCCGACTACTGCTGAAAATCGGTTTACGTGACATCTTGGGGAACGGAATTCTGATGTAAACCGAGGATCCCCTGTATATATATATATATATATATATATATATATATATATATATATATATATATATATATATATATATATATATATATATATATATATATATATATATATATATATATATATATATAATATTCCAACCCAGTTAACATCAGTTATAACATTCATAAAGTCAAAAATTGGTAACGTTTGTATTGTAATTTTATGAAGTTTTTATAAAAACCTTCTACTGTACAAGATATGATAAGACATACAGTATGCATAAACAAAAACTCTCATCAAGAGCCTTACAACAACTTTTCCAGTTTTACGTTTTTAATATTACTTTTTATCATATTGAGGGAAAGACCTTAAGGAGTTTTTAAATAAATTATCAAATAGTTATCTACATATAACATTCTCTTTTACTGTATCTTTAAACATATGGTATGAAAGATTTAAAAAAAAAATATATAATTCCTCAGCACATAAGGAAAAAAAAGTCCTTATACATACACGTTTTATTAGGAAGCCAAACATGTATAAAGAAATACAATAAGCATTAAATTGTAGTTCCAAGCAGCATTAAATTTTAACACCTAAATACTTATATACAGTACTTATTTACATATTCATAAGAAATATCGACACATTCAAGGTAGTTCTAGTACTTTATACAGTATTTATAACTGTAAAAAAATTACATATTGAATGAAGTTCCTGAATGTTTTATTTTTATGTTCTTAACAGCACCAGTTTCTCTGTTCTTAATAGTTTACTTCTCTTATGCATCACCACTTATTTTGCCTTCTTCATCATTGCCATTTTTATAGTCTGCATCTGGTTCTCTAACACTATGGAATCCAGTTATGAAGTCTATCTCAGGTTCTACGACAATATCATCGCATGTCTCGTTTTTTATTTCTTTTAATATTTCAGATCCATATGTGTTTTCACTTGGAATTTGCCTTTTACACTTACTTTTCACACGGGGATCCATTTCAGAAGTATTTTTCAGAGCACTGTCACTGTAACACCTTTCACAAGTGTACTGATTACCTTTACTTCTGGAAGAAGAATTCAGATTTCGAATAATATCTCCTTCATTGAAAGACTTCTGGCAAATGCTACAAGCTCGCACTTTTTCTTCACACTTGGTCAGATGCTTTTCCAAAGTACTTTTCTTGGCAAACGATTTACCGCATATATGGCATGAGTGAGATTTACCCCGACTGTGAATTAAACAGTGTCTCTTCAAACTTTGGCTTTTCGTAAAAGATTTATTGCACAGGTTGCATATATGAGGGTTTTCTCCACTGTGAATTAAAGTATGTTCTTTTAATATTCTTTCAGAAGAAAGTGCTTTATTACATACACTACACACAAAAGGTCTCTCTCCTCTGTGAGTCATAGTATGTGCTTTTAATTGCCCTTTTTGAGAATATGCTTTGTTGCAAATTGTACAAACGTGAGGTTTTTCCCCACTGTGAACTAAAGAATGTTTTTTCAAATCTCCCTTCGAATAAAATGATTTACTACATATATCACATGTGTGAGCTTTCTTGCCGCTGTGCACCAAAGAGTGTTGTCTCAAGTCTACTCTCCTAGCGAATGACTTGTTACAAATACAGCATAAGTGGGGTTTTTCTCCAGTGTGCACAATAAAATGAGCTTTTAAATGTGCTTTTCGACTGAAAGACTTATTGCAAACGTTGCATTCATGAGGTTTCTCACCACTGTGAATTAACAGGTGATCCTTCAGGGACTTTTTTCTTGTAAAACATTTATTACAGATTTCACATGAAAAAGGTTTTTCTCCTGTGTGGCTTAGCAGATGTAAAGTTAATTCTCTGTTTCTAGCATAAGATTTCTCGCATATAGTACAAGAATAGGGCTTTTCTCCAGTGTGAGTCATATTATGTTCTTTTAAAGCTTCTCTTCGTTTGAAAGCTTTGTTACACACGGAACAAACATGTGGTCTTTCTTTAGACAGCATTTCCATCTCCATTTTTATTAGTTGATCTCATACACTGTTCTTCAATTAGTTGTCAGTTTTTTTAATGGAGTATTTCTAATCTGAGCTTCCGTACAGTGTAATCTACTTTCTAGTTCCTTTAATACATTTCAAACTGTCTCTAATATATATTCATCAAGATTAGGATGCAAAATATTGGCAACAGACAATGGCTGATAGGCTTTTTCTTCTCAACATCTGCAAGTGAAAATAGAGATAAAAATTTATTAGCAGACTTTAATTGTATTGACATGTAGGAAAAGTATGTTTATTTATATTCTTATTTATGCAAAATAAATAGCAAACTTAAATATCACTATATAATGTAAATGGAAGGTAGTCACCGTGGCTCAATTGGTAGCATCAGTGACTCTGAGGTGTCAGGTCGAGGGTTTGCGCCCCGTCTCGGTCTGAGGTTAGCAAGGGCATGTACTCAGGGTAACAGTTACATCTGCCAAAACAAGTCCTTCGCAAGAAGGCAACCGTCCTAGCCCTTGGTAGAAAAGGGAGTTCGTGACGTAAAACCGAAACAATGTAAATGGAAGGTAAATTAAATTATATTTTTCTGTGTTTATAGATAGCAGAAGGGTCTGCTTGTTATGTTTAATTTAGTGATTTTTACCTACTATATTCAAAACCATTTGGTTCTACATATCAATAACATACTCAAAGAAGCAACAAGATTTAAATACAGATTTAAATGGCAAGAATAAAATTAAAGATACTCTGCACACATTCAGATTTTAGATGAAAAAATGTTCGTAAAGATCTGGAGCTTGGAAAGAACATACCCTTCTTATTTATCTGACTATCATACAAGGTTATTTAAAAATAGAGTAAGAAGAGATCATTACCTCCTTTTCTGAACTTATATCTATGATACCAAAAAGTACTAGTATTTGAGATGCAAATAGGGAGGGTAAGATGAAGACTACTGCCTCGAACTCTGTGGCCACGAAGCTGGTTTTTGTAGTTTCCATCGTTTATCGCGGGGGTTCGGTTCCGGGACCTGCCGCAATAGGTGAATTTCCCAGAAATAGGAACACCTTAAAAAAAAAAAAATAATAAAATAAAATTAAGATGATTATGAAACCAGGATGGGCCAAAAATGATAAAATAAAACAGCCTTTATCGGACTGTAAAGAGAAACAGAGATGGAGTGTGTAATGACCTGTCAGATGTGAAGGGATTATAAAAGATGTGTAATGAATATCTAGCTCTCTGCTTGGGTTTTAATATACCTCTGCATTACTTTCATGATGTGTATTCCAAAAATTCTCCTTAGATATTATTATTATTATTATTATTATTATTATTGGCAACAATAATTTTCCTTTGATGATGATTGTGGAGATTATTAATATTATTATTAATTATTATTATTATTATTATTATTATTATCATTATTATTACGAGTTTGTAATTAAACCATTATTTTTACAATAAATAATGTAATTTTGGTTGAATGAACAAGAGTTAATTAAAGATTCTCTCTCTCTCTCTCTCTCCAACATTCTATTCTACCCAACCCCCACACTGTCTTTGTCCCAGCAAACCAGGGAGGGGCACTGTGCACAGTTATTAAAGTAAATAAACCAACAGATGTACAAACAAGGATGAGCCCTTAATAATAATAATAATAATAATAATAATAATAATAATAATAATAATAATAAAAAATAAAAATAATAATAATAATAATAATCTCCACAATCATCATTACAGGAAAATTATTATCGCTAATAATAATAAGATCTAAAGAGAATTTTTCGAATAGACATCATGAAAGTAATGCAGAGGTATATCAAAACCCAACAGAGAGCTGGATATTCATTACACATCTTTTATAATCCCTTCACATCTGACAGGTCATTACACTCTCCATCTCTGTTTCTCTTTACAGCCTGATAAAGTCTGTCTTATTTTATCATTTTTGGCCCATCCTGGTGTCACAATAATCTTTAGTAATAATAATAAAAAAAAAAAGTGGTCGAAAAAATCCGCGATGCACTGAATCCACGATAGGTGAACCGCAAAATACCGAGGGATTACTGTATATATATATATATATATATATATATATATATATATATATATAGATATATATATATATATATATATATATATATATTATATATATATATATATATATATATATATATATATATATATATATATATATATATATATATATATATATATATATATATATATACAGTGCTCCCTCATTTATTGCGGGGGTTTGCTTCCGGGACCCGCCGCAATGGGTGAAAAACCGCGAAGTAGGAGCACCATTTAAAAGAAAAAAATAATAAATAAATAAATGATTATGACACCAGGACGTCCAAAAAATAATAAAATAAACCAGCCTTTATTGGGCCTAGGCACGAAGAATACATAAAGTAAAGAGAAACAGAGATGGAGAGTGTAATGACGTGTCAGATGTGAAGGGATTATAAAAGATGTGTAATGAATATCCAATTCTCTGCTGGGTTTTAATATACCTCTGCATTACTTTCATGATGTTTATTCCAAAAACTCTCCTTAGATCTTATTATGATTGGCGACAGTAATTTACCTTTGATGATGATTGTGGAGATTACTATGATTATTATTATTATTATTACGAATTTGTCATTAAACCATTATTTTTACAATAAATAATGTAGTTTTGGTTGAATGAACAAGAGTTAATTAAAGGTTCTCTCTCTCTCTCTCTCTCTCGCTCTGTCAACGTCTCTCCCCATTTTTTGTCGTCATCTTTCATATCCTCTTTCTCATATTTATTATAGGTCTTTTTCATCTATTTTTGTTGCCAATAATAATAATAATAATAATAATAATAATAATAATAATAATAATAATAATAATAATAATAATAAGAAGAAGAAGAAGATCTAAGGAGAATTTTTGCAACAGACATCATGAAAGTAATGCAGAGGTATATTAAAACCCAGCAGAGAAGTGGATATTCATTACACATCTTTTATAATCCCTTCACATCTTACAGGTCATTACACTCTTCATCTCTGTTTCTCTTTATTTTATGTATTCTTCGTGCCCAGGCCCAATAAAGGTTGTTTTATTTTATTATTTTTTGGCCATCCTGGTGCCACAATAATTTATTTATTCTTATATTTATTTTTTGCTCGCCAAAAAAATCCGTGATGAACTGGATTTGCGATAGGTGTGATGGGTGTGATCCGACTGTGTATATTATATATATATATATATATATATATATAATATATATATATATATATATATATATATATATATATATATATATATATATATATATATATATATATATATATATATATATATTGAAAGGGAAAGTAACTATGGAACATTTATATTAAAGTTGAGCATCAGAGAGGAATTTTGAGCTATGAAGACATCTTGTTTCAGATATCAACTTCGAAGAATTGCATCGAGAGATTCCACTCCCATGGAGGTACAAGTGTCTTCGTTGGATACTATCTTCAACATGAAGTCTTCAATGCCGTACTAGTAAGTGAAGTAAACGAGCTTTCGAAGGGCATACTTCATCATCTGGTTATGAAACAAATCCTGACGGAAACAAATCACATGGAAAAAGACGAGAACCAAGACGCTCCACTTCCAGAAAGGTCTAGATATCCTCTTCCAGGCGACTGTCCTCGTCAAAGATTGTTTTATTCTTGCTTGACCTTGGAGGAGCACCAAGACCAAGCAAGAATAAAACAATCTTTGACGAGGACAATTGCCTGGAAAAGGATATCTGGACCTCTGGAAGTGGAACTTCTTGGTTCTTATCTTTTTTCATGTGATTTGTTTCCGTCAGGATTTGTTTCATAACCAGATGATGAAGGACGCCCTTTGAAAGCTTGTTTATTTCACTTACTACTATGGCAATGAGGACTTCATGTTGAAGATAGTATCCAGTGAAGACCCTTGTACCTCCATGGGAGTGGAATCTCTCTATGCAATTCTTCAAAGTTGATATCTGAAAAAAGCTGTCTTCATACCTCAAAATTCCTCTCTGATGCTCAACTATTATATATATATATATATATATATATATATATATATATATATATATATATATATATATATATATATATATATATATATATATATGAAACAAATCCTGACGGAAATATATCACATGAAAAAAGACGAGAACCAAGACGCTCCACTTCCAGAAAGGTCCAGATATCCTTTTCCAGGCGACTGTCCTCGTCAAAGATTGTTTTATTCTTGCTTGGCCTTGGAGGAGCACCAAGACCAAGCAAGAATAAAACAATCTTTGATGAGGACAATTGCCTGGAAAAGGATATCTGGACCTCTGGAAGTGGAACTTCTTGGTTCTTGTCTTTTTTCATGTGATTTGTTTCCGTCAGGATTTGTTTCATAACTAGATGATGAAGGACGCCCTTTGAAAGCTTGTGTACTTCACTTACTACTATGGCAATGAGGACTTCATGTTGAAGATTGTATCCAGCGAAGACCCTTGTACCTCCATGGGAGTGGAATCTCTCTATGCAATTCTTCAAAGTTGATATCTGAAAAAAGCTGTCTGCATACCTCAAAATTCCTCTCTGATGCTCAACTATTTTTTATATATATATATATATATATATATATATATATATATATATATATATATATATATATATATAGCTTATCAAAATTTAAATTTTCCCTTTAGTTATTTATGTTTCTGAATGAATGTGACCATGAAAAGTGTCATGTCACTATTTTTAGGTTAGGTTAGCATATTTTCCGACAGTTTCTAAGGTTTTGTCCATTCAGTACAGATAAAAAAAACATAGGAAAAATATGATAATCATTTCCAAATCTAGATTAGTGGAATTGTAAAAAATCACCTTTTTTCTTTTATTTATATGGGCATAATATGTTGTTACGGATCAACGTAAAGTTGCTTAAACTAATGTCTGTGGGATGCTATTTTCCTATTGATCTTAATGAATACTGATGGTCTTAGTGAAGTGATATTTTTAAGACACTACAAAATTATTCTTCTTGTTCCTGTATTGTTGAAAAGGAAATTAACAAAGTGAGAAAACCTTATTAAGGGGGGTCCTTGGTTTAACCTGTCCTCAAGTTACGATGTTTTGTAGTTACATCTCTCATAAGTTATTTTGCCTTATTTTTAATCATTTCTGGCCTGTATTATGACTCCTTCTGATGGCAATGCTCTGAAGAAATGCAGTAAGACTCCTTCTGATGGCAATGCTCTGAAGAAATGCAGAGCCATCAGTATGGAAGTGAATTAGAGATAGTGAAAATTATGGAAAAGGGAATAACCTGGTACTGCATTAGCATAGGTGCTTATTTGGGTGTGATCCGACTTACACTGAAATTTGGGTTACATCACATTTAAAGAACAAACACTTGACGTAAATCGAAGACCCCCTTTTTTAATTATTTTGACACATGGATGGGCCAAAAAAAAAAATCTTCCCTCATCAAGCCTGGTCACGAAGAAAACATAAATAAATAAAAACAGAGACGGGGAGTGTTGCGACTTGTCAGTTATGAGGGGATAATGTGTAACAAATATCCAAGAATATTCGGTGTTGATGTAGGCATAGAAAAAAATTGTAACAATACACAAGAAACCTGTGAAAACTACATTTAACAATTTACCTGATGATAGAACATGTTTCATGTCAAAAGAAGCTATCTTTCATTGTATTTGGATCATCCAGTGCTACATTTAATAGTAACAATTAGGAGAAGGCACAAAATATATTAAGAGTGCCTTACCCATGACACAATCAGGTTCAGGGTGAGAGTACTACAACAGCATTTCTTTTTAAATTGCATTCTTATTGTGCTGTCCATTTGAATTTTCTCTTTCTCCAAAATTTATATAGAACTCCTTTGTTTATCCTCTTGTTTTTTATTTTATTTTTTTCAAAAAAGTCTCATTAGGCATTTTTCGACTGAAGTGGCTTTCGGTAATTCGAGACCGACAGTGATCACAAAGCTTTTACCTCTCTTGAGTGTTATGCTAATCCTTCTCTTCTCAGTACAGTCAGCGTTGCCAAATATAGTAAACCTTGCTCCATATTTTGGAAATACATTGCAGTAGTTGTATAAATTTGATGTGATTAATATTATTTAATATTTATATTTCTTCCTTCGGCTAAGCCTTGTATTAACGTACAAATATGGTTTCAGGATATATCCTTGTAAAACAGAAGAAAAAAATATCTCGAAGTTTTGAAAATCAGTTTGAGCATTAGATTTTGTTTTTAATTAATTATTCGTTGCTTAGGTGAACTATTTTAGTGTAGCTACATTGCTTTAGATGCTGTGATTTTTCATATTAAAACGCTTCAGAATTATTACCCCTTACATTGCTGACAAATTCTTTGTGTACATTTATAGTGACTATTAATTATATGCAGCTGCAAGTTCTGGAGACAATAGGTGGAAATGCCTTGGAATGGATAAAAACTTACATAGAAGAAAGGGAATAGAGGGTTAGAGTAATACACTCAATGTCTGAATGAAGAAGGGTTAGTAGTAAGATTGCTCGGGGTTCAGTTTTAGGGCCACTTTTGTAAGTGACCCACCATAGTCTGTTAAATTCATTGTTAAATATGTTTGCCAATGATGCAAACATTGTAAAGAAAGTGAGAGACAAGAACATTTGTTGAGAACTTCATCCATATCCATATACCAAAGCCATATTCCCCCTTATAAGGGGGGTGGCTGAGTCAAGAAAATACTTTGACTCTTTGTGGGAAGTAAATACAGAGGAGGAGATTCCCAGTCCCCTCGCTCCGCCCCATTTAGTCGACTTTTACGACACGCAGAGGAACACGGAGGAAGTATTCTTACCCCCCTCCCTCAGGGGGTAATAATAATAATAATAATAATAATAATAATAATAATAATGTTCCGGTTTCAAGTCACCCCTCCTCCACCAAGGGCCAGGACGGCCGCCCCCCCCGCGAAGGACCCGCTTTGGCAGATGCAATCACCACCCCAAGTGCATGCCTCCGCCAACCCCAGACCGCGACGGGGCACGAACCCTCGACCCAACGCCCCAGAGTCACGGACACCACCGCTCGAGCCACGGTGACTACAATAATAATAATAATAATAATAATAATAAAAATCCTAGAGTAAAGAGTATGCAACATTAAGAGTCCACTTTTCATTAACCTTATAAATGAAAATGAAGAGCAAATACACTACACAGCATTTAATCTTACAAAGTGCAAAGTAAATGCATTTGACAAGCATTATATGCAATACCCAGCAATTTAACACGTCACAGTATGAGCCGAACGTAAGACCCGCAATTTTGAAGAGCGACACGTGTCACTGACTGAACAGTTACCGTGGCTCAAGCGGCAGCGTCCGCAACCCCGAGGGGTCAGGCCGAGGACCCGAGCCCCGCCACAGTCCGAGGCCAGCAAAGGCACGCACCCAGGGCAACAATCACATCTGCCAAAACAAGTCCCCAGCAAGAAGGCAACCGTCCCAGCCCTTGGTTGAAAAGGGAGTTCGTGACATAAAACACGCTTTACATGCAACTGACTGAACAGTCATCGTGGCTCAAGCGGTAGTGTCCTCGACTTTGAGGCGTCAGGTCGAGGGCCTGAGCCCCCGTCACAATCTGAGGTTAGCAAGGGCATACACTCAGGGTAACTATTACATCTGCCAATACAAGTCCCCCGCAAGAAGGCAACCGTCCCAGCCCCCGGCAGAAAAGGGAGTCCGTGACGTAAAACCGGAACATTAATTAACTTCCAGTATGTGATATATCTACCTATGGTTGTTTAGCTGTCAGTTGAATGTGTGGGTATCGGAGTGAAACAGAAATAGCGATTATATATAGTTTTGTTTTGGTTTTCAGTTACATAATATGCCAGTTATATCTACTCAAATATATAATTGCTTAAATGTGCTTAAAGCACATATACTAATATTTCTATGATTTTTACACATTCCACTTTTAAATACAAAATGTATGCACATACAAGTTTGTTTGTTTTTTTTATGAGTGACACCGGGACAGGCAGAAACTGCCCTCATTAATAAAGGCCCGGGCACGAGAAAATACCAAGATGAAGGAAAAGAAAAAGGTTAAGGACGAGGCAGATATGAGGTAATGTCACACAAAGGAAAATGACAGACAGAAAAAACAGTCGAAGTACAGAGAACCCAGACAATTTTTCATATAAAAATGCATGAAAATCAAAATAAAACATAAACTTCAGGAAGACCTAAAATATTTTGCATGAGTGGTCAGAAAAGTAGCTGATGAAATTCATTGCTTCAGATTGTAATATAATGAAAATGGGCACAAGTGCGAGAAGGTCCAAGCTTGGATACTCAATAGTAGAAGCAGAATTTCAAGAGACATAAAATGAGAGAGATCCAGGAGTAAACATATTGGCAGATTTGTCTACGGATATGTATATAAATGGCATAGTAAGGGCAGCATATGCTCTCTTAGCAAATGTAAGAGAAGCCTTAGAACACATGGAAAAAGCAATGTTCAGAAATATTTATGTAACTTATGTGAGGCCAAAGCTTGAATATGCAGCCCCCTTTTGGAAATCAAACTTGAAAAAGCACATAAATAATCTGGAAAACTTCAGAGACATGCCACAAACCTGGTGCCAGAATACTCAATCTCAGCTATGAGGAGAGGCTGAAGGAAATAGACTTACCATCACTCAAAGTTAGAAGAATGAGGGGGGAATATGGTGACGGTTTATACATTCTTTCGTGGTTTTTGACAGAGTGGATAGGGATAGATATTTTGATATGGCTGGATGTAGAACTATAGTTCATAGTTTAAAGCTTCATAAGAGCTTATTTTCATTATGTAAGGAAATCCTTTTTTTGTGTAAGACCAGTTGTTGATAGGAATTCGCTAAGCGAGGAGGTACTAATGCTAACTCTATTCAATAGTTTTAAGGACAAATATGAAAAGTATCCCTGAGTACAAAAATGGAAAATAATAAGTATCACGGAGTACAAAAATGGAACCAACCAGGAGATGGGGGGTTTGGGGCATAGCATAGGGGTCTTTCCTGTAAACACAATTAGTTAATTACATCCACACACACAGGATTTAATGTTTAAGAGAGCGGATAAAAGCATCACTGAGACGGATGAAGAGATCAGCAAAGAATTGAACAAGGAGTTTCAGTCAGTATTACAGTAGAAAATACCCCACCCCCTCAGATTGCAGAGAGAGAAGCTCACGGGCCGGTATTAGAGAACATCAACCTTTCAGCCACAGAGGTATGCAAAGCACTGATGGAGTTAGATGTCCATAAAGCTACATGTCCTGATGATATATCCCCTCATGTATTTAAAAAATGTACAAACTCAGTATCAGTGGCACTAAGTATCATATTTAAGAAGTCACTGGAGTCAGGAGAGATTCCAAGATGCTGGGAACAAGCAAACGTGATACCTATCTTCAAAAAGGGAAGAAGGGATACAGCTCTAAACTATAGATCAGTTTCCTTGACCAGCATAGTTTGCAAAGTTATGGAGAAACTACTAAGGAAGCATATCTCTCTTCACTTGGAATCCTTCAACTTTTTGTCAGTGAGACAATTTGGCTTCAGAGAAGGTAGATCAACAGTAACAAACTTATTAGAATTTTATGATGAGGTAAGCCGAATCTTACAGAAAAGAGAGGGCTGGACAGATTGCATATTCCTAGACTTCCAGAAAGCATTTGACACTATTCCACACGGGAGACTTCTTAAGAAGCTGCAAGCAATGGCTAGAATAGGTGGAAATGTCTTGGAATGGATAAAAACTTACTTAGAAGGAAGGGAACAGAGGGTTAGAGTAAGACACTCAGTGTCTGGACGGAGAAGAGTTAGTAGTGGAGTTACACAAGGTTCAGTTTTAGGGCCACTTTTGTTCCTTGTATATGTAAATGACCTACCAGAGTCTGTAAATTCATTCATGAATATGTTTGCAGATGATGCAAAGATTGTGAAGAAAGTAAGAAACGAGAACAACGGTAGAGAACTTCAGGAAGATCTAAATAGTCTCCATGAGTGGTCAGAAGAGTGGGTAATGAAATTCATTACTTCAAAATGTAAGGTAATGAGCATGGGTACAAGAGCAAGAATGCCCATGCTTGACTACTCGGTGGCAGGAGTACAACTTCAAGAGACAGAAAATGAGAGAGATATAGGAGTAAACATACTGGCAGATTTGTCTCCAGAAATGCATATGAATGGCATAGAAAGGGCAGCATATGCTTTCTTATCAAATGTAAGGGTAGCCTTCAGTAACATGGACAATGAAATGTTCAGAAATATTTATGTAACCTAGGTGAGGCCAAAATTTAAATATGCAGCCCCCTTTTGGAATCTGCACTTGAAAAAGCACATAGCTAAGCTTGAAAAAGTTCAAAGACATGCCACGAAACTGGTGCCAGAAATATGTAATCTCAGTTATGATGAGAGGCTGGGGGAATTAGACTTACCATAACACGAAGCTAGAAGATTTAGGGGGGATATGGTGATAGTCTTAAAGTTCCTTCATGGTTATGATAGAATGGATAGGGATCAATATTTTCATATGGCTGGCTCTAGAAGTAGAGGTCATAATTTGAACCTTCATAAGAAAACTTCTTTGCAGGATGTAAGGAAGTACTTTTTCAGTGTGAGAGAAGTTGATGATTGGAATTTGCTAAGCGAGGAGGTAGTTAATGCTATGTCAATCCATAGTTTTAAGGACAGGAATGATGAGTATCACTAAGTATAAAATGGAACCTATCAGGAGACGGGAAGAAACGAGCTTTGGGCTCTTTCCCAAACTTTTTGTCAGTGAGGCAACATGGCTTCAGAGAAGGTAGATCAACAGTAACAAACTTATTAGAATTTTATGATGAGGTAAGCCAAATCTTACAGGAAAGAGAGGGCTGGGCAGATTGCATATTCCTAGACTTCCAGAAAGCGTTTGACACTGTTCCACATGGGAGACTTATTAGGAAGCTGCAATCAATGGCTAGAATAGGTGGAAATGTTTTGGAATGGATAAAAACTTACTTAGAAGGAAGGGAACAGAGGGTTAGAGTAAGACACTCAGTGTCTGCATGGAGAAGAGTTAGTAGTGGAGTTCCACAGGGTTCAGTTTTAGGGCCACTTTTGTTCCTTGTATATGTAAATGACCTGCCAGAGTCTGTAAATTCATTCATGAATATGTTTGCAGATGATGCAAAGATTGTGAAGAAAGTAAAAAACGAGAACAATGGTAGAGAACTTCAGGAGGATCTAAATAATCTGCATGAGTGGTCAGAAAAGTGGCTAATGAAATTCAATACTTCAAAATGTAAGGTAATGAGAATGGGTACAAGTGCAAGAAGACCCAAGCTTGACTACTCGGTGGCTGGAGTACAACTTCAAGAGACAGAAAATGAGAGAGATCTAGGAGTAAACATACTGGCAGATTTGTCTCCAGAAATACATATAAATGCCATAGTAAGGGCAGCATATGCATTCTTATCAAATGTAAGGGTAGCCTTCAGGCACATGGACAAGGAAATGTTCAGAAATATTTATGTAAACTATGTGAGGCCAAAACTCGAATATGCAGCCCCCTTTTGGAATCCGCACTTGAAAAAGCACATAGCTAAGCTTGAAAAAGTTCAAAGACATGCCACGAAACTGGTGCCAGAAATACGCAATCTCAGTTATGATGAGAGGCTGAGGGAATTAGACTTACCATCACTCGAAGCTAGAAGAGTGAGGGGGGGATATGGTGACAGTCTTTAAATTCCTTCATGGTGATGATAGAGTGGATAGGGATCGATATTTTGATATGGCTGGCTCTAGAACTAGAGGTCATAGTTTGAAGCTTCGTAAGAAAACTTCTTCGCAGGATGTAAGGAAATACTTTTTCAGTGTAAGAGTAGTTGATAATTGGAATTGGCTAAGCGAGGAGGTAGTTAATGCTATCTCAAGCCATAGTTTTAAGGACAGGTATGATAAGTATCACTAAGTATAAAATGGAACCGATGAGGAGACGGGAAGATACGAGCTTTGGGCTCTTTCCCGTAAGCACAATTAGGTAATCACACACACACACACACACACACACACACACACACACACGCACTTGAAAAAGCACATAGCTAAGCTTGAAAAAGTTCAAAGACCTGCCACGAAACTGGTGCCAGAAATACGCAATCTCAGTTATGATGAGAGGCTGAGGGATTTAGACTTACCATCACTCGAAGCTAGAAGAGTGAGGGGGGATATGGTGACAGTCTTTAAATTCCTTCATGGTTATGATAGAGTGGATAGGGATCGATATTTTGATATGGCTGGCTCTAGAACTAGAGGTTATAGTTTGAAGCTTCGTAAGAAAACTTCTTTGCAGGATGTAAGGAAATACTTTTTCAGTGTAAGAGTAGTTGATAATTGGAATTGGCTAAGCGAGGAGGTAGTTAATGCTATCTCAATCCATAGTTTTAAGGACAGGTATGATAAGTATCACTAAGTATAAAATGGAACCGATCAGGAGACGGGAAGATACGAGCTTTGGGCTCTTTCCCGTAAACACAATTAGGTAATCACAATTAGGTAATCACACACTCACGCACTTGAAAAAGCACATAGCTAAGCTTGAAAAAGTTCAAAGACCTGCCACGAAACTGGTGCCAGAAATACGCAATCTCAGTTATGATGAGAGGCTGAGGGAATTAGACTTACCATCACTCGAAGCTAGAAGAGTGAGGGGGGATATGGTGACAGTCTTTAAATTCCTTCATGGTTATGATAGAGTGGATAGGGATTGATATTTTGATATGGCTGGCTCTAGAACTAGAGGTCATAGTTTGAAGCTTCGTAAGAAAACTTCTTTGCAGGATGTAAGGAAATACTTTTTCAGTGTAAGAGTAGTTGATAATTGGAACTGGCTAAGCGAGGAGGTAGTTAATGCTATCTCAATCCATAGTTTTAAGGACAGGTATGATAAGTATCACTAAGTATAAAATGGAACCGATCAGGAGACGGGAAGATACGAGCTTTGGGCTCTTTCCCGTAAACACAATTAGGTAATCACACACACACACACGCACTTGAAAAAGCACATAGCTAAGCTTGAAAAAGTTCAAAGACATGCCACGAAACTGGTGCCAGAAATACGCAATCTCAGTTATGATGAGAGGCTGAGGGAATTAGACTTACCATCACTCGAAGCTAGAAGAGTGAGGGGGGATATAGTGACAGTCTTTAAATTCCTTCATGGTTATGATAGAGTGGATAGGGATCGATATTTTGATATGGCTGGCTCTAGAACTAGAGGTCATAGTTTGAAGCTTCGTAAGAAAACTTCTTTGCAGGATGTAAGGAAATACTTTTTCAGTGTAAGAGTAGTTGATAATTGGAATTGGCTAAGCGAGGAGGTAGTTAATGCTATCTCAATCCATAGTTTTAAGGACAGGTATGATAAGTATCACTAAGTATAAAATGGAACCGATCAGGAGACGGGAAGATACGAGCTTTGGGCTCTTTCCCGTAAACACAATTAGGTAATCACACACTCACGCACTTGAAAAAGCACATAGCTAAGCTTGAAAAAGTTCAAAGACCTGCCACGAAACTGGTGCCAGAAATACGCAATCTCAGTTATGATGAGAGGCTGAGGGAATTAGACTTACCATCACTCGAAGCTAGAAGAGTGAGGGGGGATATGGTGACAGTCTTTAAATTCCTTCATGGTTATGATAGAGTGGATAGGGATCGATATTTTGATATGGCTGGCTCTAGAACTAGAGGTCATAGTTTAAAGCTTCGTAAGAAAACTTCTTTGCAGGATGTAAGGAAATACTTTTTCAGTGTAAGAGTAGTTGATAATTGGAACTGGCTAAGCGAGGAGGTAGTTAATGCTATCTCAATCCATAGTTTTAAGGACAGGTATGATAAGTATCACTAAGTATAAAATGGAACCGATCAGGAGACGGGAAGATACGAGCTTTGGGCTCTTTCCCGTAAACACAATTAGGTAATCACAATTAGGTAATCACACACACACGCACTTGAAAAAGCACATAGCTAAGCTTGAAAAAGTTCAAAGACATGCCACGAAACTGGTGCCAGAAATACGCAATCTCAGTTATGATGAGAGGCTGAGGGAATTAGACTTACCATCAGTCGAAGCTAGAAGAGTGAGGGGGGATATGGTGACAGTCTTTAAATTCCTTCATGGTTATGATAGAGTGGATAGGGATCGATATTTTGATATGGCTGGCTCTAGAACTAGAGGTCATAGTTTGAAGCTTCGTAAGGAAACTTCTTTGCAGGATGTAAGGAAATACTTTTTCAGTGTAAGAGTAGTTGATAATTGGAATTGGCTAAGCGAGGAGGTAGTTAATGCTATCTCAATCCATAGTTTTAAGGACAGGTATGATAAGTATCACTAAGTATAAAATGGAACCGATCAGGAGACGGGAAGATACGAGCTTTGGGCTCTTGCCCGTAAACACAATTAGGTAATAACAGTTAGGTAATCACACACACTGAAGGTAAAAGAACAGGTTTTAAGGCTAAAGAGAGCGGATGGAAGCATCACTGAGACGGATGAAGAGATCTGCAAAGAATTGAACAAGGAGTTTCAGTCAGTATTTACAGTAGAAAATACCCCACCCCCTCAGATTGCAGTGATAGAAGCTCAAGGGCCGGTATTAGAGAACATCAACCTTACAGCCACAGAGGTATGCAAAGCGCTGATGGATTTAGATGTTCATAAAGCTACAGGTCCTGATGACATATCCCCTCATGTGCTTAAAAAAAGCGCAAACACAATATCAGTGGCACTAAGTATCATATTTAAGGAGTCACTGGAGTCGGGGGAGATTCCAAGATGCTGGAAACAAGCAAATGTGATACCTATCTTCAAAAAGGGAAGGAGGGATACGGCTCTGAACTATAGACCAGTTTCCTTGACCAGCATAGTTTGCAAAGTTATGGAGAAACTACTAAGGAAACATATCTCTCTTCACGTGGAATCCTTCAACTTTTTGTCAGTGAGGCAACATGGCTTCAGAGAAGGTAGATCAACAGTAACAAACTTATTAGAATTTTATGATGAGGTAAGCCAAATCTTACAGGAAAGAGAGGGCTGGGCAGATTGCATATTCCTAGACTTCCAGAAAGCGTTTGACACTGTTCCACATGGGAGACTTATTAGGAAGCTGCAATCAATGGCTAGAATAGGTGGAAATGTTTTGGAATGAATAAAAACTTACGTAGAAGGAAGGGAACAGAGGGTTAGAGTAAGACACTCAGTGTCTGAATGGAGAAGAGTTAGTAGTGGAGTTCCACAGGGTTCAGTTTTAGGGCCACTTTTGTTCCTTGTATATGTAAATGACCTACCAGAGTCTGTAAATCCATTCATGAATATGTTTGCAGATGATGCAAAGATTGTGAAGAAAGTAAAAAACGAGAACAATGGTAGAGAACTTCAGGAGGATCTAAATAATCTGCATGAGTGGTCAGAAAAGTGGCTATTGAAATTCAGTACTTCAAAATGTAAGGTAATGAGAATGGGTACAAGTGCAAGAAGGCCCAAGCTTGACTACTCGGTGGCTGGAGTACAACTCCAAGAGACAGAAAATGAGAGAGATCTAGGAGTAAACATACTGGCAGATTTGTGTCCAGAAATACATATAAATGGCATAGTAAGGGCAGCATATGCATTCTTATCAAATGTAAGGGTAGCCTTCAGGCACATGGACAAGGAAATGTTCAGAAATATTTATGTAACCTATGTGAGGCCAAAACTCGAATATGCAGCCCCTTTTGGAATCCGCACTTGAAAAAGCACATAGCTAAGCTTGAAAAAGTTCAAAGACATGCCACGAAACTGGTGCCAGAAATATGCAATCTCAGTTATGATGAGAGGCTGAGGGAATTAGACTTACCATCACTCGAAGCTAGAAGAGTGAGGGGGGATATGGTGACAGTCTTTAAATTCCTTCATGGTTATGATAGAGTGGATAGGGATCGATATTTTGATATGGCTGGCTCTAGAACTAGAGGTCATAGTTTGAAGCTTCGTAAGAAAACTTCTTTGCAGGATGTAAGGAAATACTTTTTCAGTGTAAGAGTAGTTGATAATTGGAATTGGCTAAGCGAGGAGGTAGTTAATGCTATCTCAATCCATAGTTTTAAGGACAGGTATGATAAGTATCACTAAGTATAAAATGGAACCGATCAGGAGACGGGAAGATACGAGCTTTGGGCTCTTTCCCGTAAACACAATTAGGTAATCACACGCGCACACACACACCACACACAGATATAGTAGCAATTACAGAGACTAAGTTGAGTGAGGACATAAACAGTGTCACAGTTTCCTAAGGGCTTCAGAATACTATGGGTTGAAAGATCTGAGAGGACTGGTGGAGGGATAGCACTGCTCATAAGTGAAAGGATTCAAGTTGAAGAAATAAACTTGGCTATAGAAAGTGAGTTCAAGGAATTTCTTGTTGCTCGCATAAATACTGGGTCAGAGAGCATTATAATAACTGTTGTATACAACCCACCAAGGAACCAAAATAGGCTTGAAGTTTATGAGGAAAGTCATATAGGTACTATTGAAGTCATAAATTCAGTTGTTAACATGGCACGGAAAAAAAAATGTAGGATTTTGATTATGGGAGACTTTAATCATAAAGAGATAGATTGGATAAATCTTGACCCACACAGTGGTGAGGACTCATTCGGGGCAAGATTCCTAGATTGCGTACAAGGGAATTTCCTACACCAACATGTAATGGAACCAACAAGGGCCAGGGGTGGGGATGAGCCATCACTACTTGATCTAGTGTTCACAGATAATGTGGTGGATATTGAAAAATTTGAGTAAGTACCACCAATTGGTAAGAGTGACCACTGTGTGTTGTTGATGGAGTATATCATTGAAGATATTCTTCCTGAGAATAGAGGCACTGAGGACATGAGGAGGAACTATCCGAAAGGAGATTACATCAAAATGAATGAGCTTTTTGCAGTTCTTGACTGGAGAACCTTATTTGACAACAAATCTGTACAAGAAATGTATGACATCTTTTGTGAGAAATATGGGAAGATAGTAGATTGCTGCATACCTGTCACCAAAGTAGGTGTAATTCATGCCAGAGAGAAATGGTTTGATAATGGGTGTAAAAGAGCTAAGGAGTGGAGAGACAAATGCTGGAAAAGGTATAGGAGGAGAAAAAACATAAATGCCTGGCAAACCTACAAAAGAGCAAGAAATGACTACCTAAGTAAAAGGAGAGAGGCAGAGAGAGACTATGAGAGGGACATCACCAGGAAGGCTAAAGAAAATCCCAAGCTTTTCCACAGCTTTATCAGAGGAAAACTGAAGGTAAAAGAACAGGTTTTAAGGCTAAAGAGAGCGGATGGAAGCATCACTGAGACGGATGAAGACATCTGCAAAGAATTGAACAAGGAGTTTCAGTAAGTATTTACAGTAGAAAATACCCCACACCCTCAGATTGCAGAGATAGAAGCTCAAGGACCGGTATTAGAGAACATCAACCACAGCCACAGAGGTATGCAAAGCGCTGATGGATTTAGATGTTCATAAAGCTACAGGTCCTGATGACATATCCCCTCATGTGCTTAAAAAATGCGCAAACTCAATATCAGTGGCACTAAGTATCATATTTAAAAAGTCACTGGAGTCAGGGGAGATTCCAAGATGCTGGAAACAAGCAAATGTGATACCTATTTTCAAAAAGGGAAGGAGGGATACGGCTCTGAACTATAGACCAGTTTCCTTGACCAGCATAGTTTGCAAAGTTATGGAGAAACTACTAAGGAAACATATCTCTCTTCACTTGGAATCCTTCAACTTTTTGTCAGTGAGGCAACATGGCTTCAGAGAAGGTAGATCAACAGTAACAAGCTTATTAGAATTTTATGATGAGGTAAGCCGAATCTTACAGGAAAGAGAGGGCTGGGCAGATTGCATATTCCTAGACTTCCAGAAAGCGTTTGACACTGTTCCACATGGGAAACTTAATAGGAAGCTGCAAGCAATGGCAAGAATAGGTGGAAATGTTTTGGAATGGATAAAAACTTACTTAGGAGGAAGGGAACAGAGGGTTAGAGTAAGACACTCAGTGTCTGAATGGAGAAGAGTTAGTAGTGGAGTTCCACAGGGTTCAGTTTTAGGGCCACTTTTGTTCCTTGTATATGTAAATGACCTACCAGAGTCTGTAAATTCATTCATGAATATGTTTACAGATGATGCAAAGATTGTGAAGAAAGTAAAAAACGAGAACAATGGTAGAGAACTTCAGGAGGATCTAAATAATCTGCATGAGTGGTCAGAAAAGTGGCTAATGAAATTCAATACTTCAAAATGTAAGGTAATGAGAATGGGTACAAGTGCAAGAAGGCCCAAGTTTGACTACTCGGTGGCTGGAGTACAACTTCAAGAGACAGAGAATGAGAGAGATCTAGGAGTAAACATACTGGCAGATTTGTCTCCAGAAATACATATAAATGGCATAGTAAGGGCAGCATATGCATTCTTTTCAAATGTAAGGGTAGCCTTCAGGCACATGGACAAGGATATGTTCAGAAATATTTATGTAACCTATGTGAGGCCAAAACTCGAATATGCAGCCCCCTTTTGGAATCCACACTTGAAAAAGCACATAGCTAAGCTTGAAAAAGTTCAAAGACATGCCACGAAACTGGTGCCAGAAATACGCAATCTCAGTTATGATGAGAGGCTGAGGGAATTAGACACCATCACTCGAAGCTAGAAGATTGAGGGGGGATATGGTGACAGTCTTTAAATTCCTTCATGGTTATGATAGAGTGGATAGGGATCGATATTTTGATATGGCTGGCTCTAGAACTAGCGGTCATAGTTTGAAGCTTCGTAAGAAAACTTCTTTGCAGGATGTAAGGACATACTTTTTCAGTGTAAGAGTAGTTGATAATTGGAATTGGCTAAGCGAGGAGGTAGTTAATGCTATCTCAATCCATAGTTTTAAGGACAGATATGATAAGTATCACTAAGTATAAAATGGAACCTAAAGGAATTAGATGTTAGTTCACTGCTCTCTTCTGAGAGAGACGAGATTGCTGCTTGGAATGTCCAGATTAAGGAAAACATTGAACAGTTCAGAAAAGAGTTCCAGGAGCTGAATATGGAAAATGATGTCATGAAAACTTCCTTTGCTGATGCACTAAAGGGGAATGTGGCAGTACAAGAGGCTGTAGAGGTGGTGGCACAGGAAAACATACAAACAGTTGACTATAAAGAGACAGTAATCGAAAAAATTAAAGACGTTGTGATGGAAAGGGCAAACCCACTCATCAGACAGGCACTTGATAAGGAGAAGACAGTGGTAATCTCAGGCATAAGCGAATCCCAGGAGCCAACATGGCAGGGGAGACTTGAAGAAAATAAAGCTAGGGTTGTAGACCTGATAAGAAAGCTTGGAGTAGTATGTGGTCCTGAGGATATTGTAAACATACACCAACTAGGTAAATATTCAAGGGAAGGAAAGCCGAGACCAACAAAAGTAACCTTTGAGAGAGGGGAAACATGTAGGGAAATATTGTTGAAAAAAAAAGTCTAAAAGACCTTCAAGAATTCAAAGAAGTGTTCATTAGACGATACAGAACACAGGAAGAGATGGGAAAGATCAAAAACTTGTTGCAAGAGGCAAGAAGGTTAAATGATGAAAGAAATGAAGAACAGAAGAAAAATTTTCATTACAGAGTTCTTCCAGACAAAGGAGAGATAAAGAAGATAATGACAGAAGATCAGGGGATGGGGCCTCATTAAGATTGTTATACACAAATGCTGATGGATTAGCTGGTAAGGCAGTAGAATTAAAAGATAGGATTCACAACAGTAAGGCAGATATAGTAGCAATTACAGAGACTAAGTTGAGTGAGGACATAAACAGTGTCACAGTTTTTTCCTAAGGGCTTCAGAATACTAAGAGTTGAAAGATCTGAGAGGACTGGTGGAGGGATAGCACTGCTCATAAGTGAAAGGATTCAAGTTGAAGAAATAAACTTGGCTATAGAAAGTGAGTTCAAGGAATTTCTTGTTGCTCGCATAAATACTGGGTCAGAGAGCATTATAATAACTGTTGTATACAACCCACCAAGGAACCAAAATAGGCTTGAAGTTTATGAGGAAAGTCATATAGGTACTATTGAAGTCATAAACTCAGTTGTTAACATGGCACGGGAAAAAAAATGTAGGATTTTGATTATGGGAGACTTTAATCATAAAGAGATAGATTGGATAAATCTTGACCCACACAGTGGTGAGGACTCATTCCGGGCAAGATTTCTAGATTGCGTACAAGGGAATTTCCTACACCAACATGTAATGGAACCAACAAGGGCCA
Organism: Halocaridina rubra; assembly: GCA_037179515.1. Taxonomy (NCBI): domain Eukaryota; kingdom Metazoa; phylum Arthropoda; class Malacostraca; order Decapoda; family Atyidae; genus Halocaridina; species Halocaridina rubra. The sequence goes on along the minus strand of JAXCGZ010009454.1, from coordinate 223,341 downwards.
GGGGTGGGGATGAGCCATCACTACTTGATCTAGTGTTCACAGATAATGTGTTGGATATTGAAAAAATTGAGTATGTACCACCATTTGGAAAGAGTGACCACTGTGTGTTGTTGATGGAGTATATCATTGAAGATATTCTTCCTGAGAGTAGAGGCACTGAGGACATGAGGAGGAACTATCCGAAAGGAGATTACATCAAAATGAATGAGCTTTTTGCAGTTCTTGACTGGAGAACCTTATTTTACAACAAATCTGTACAAGAAATGTATGACATCTTTTGTGAGAAATATGGGAAGATAGTAGATTGCTGCATACCTGTCACCAAAGTAGGTGTAATTCATGCCAGAGAGAAATGGTTCGATAATGGGTGTAAAAGAGCTAAGGAGTGGAGAGACAAATGCTGGAAAAGGTATAGGAGGAGAAAAAACATAAATGCCTGGCAAACCTACAAAAGAGCAAGAAATGACTACCTAAGTAAAAGGAGAGAGGCAGAGAGAGACTATGAGAGGGACATCACCAGGAAGGCTAAAGAAAATCCCAAGCTTTTCCACAGCTTTATCAGAGGAAAACTGAAGGTAAAAGAACATGTTTTAAGGCTAAAGAGAGTGGATGGAAGCATCACTGAGACGGATGAAGAGATCTGCAAAGAATTGAACAAGGAGTTTCAGTCAGTATTTACAGTAGAAAATACCCTACCCCCTCAGATTGCAGTGATAGAAGCTCAAGGGCCGGTATTAGAGAACATCAACCTTACAGCCACAGAGGTATGCAAAGCGCTGAATGATTTAGATGTTCATAAAGCTACAGGTCCTGATGACATATCCCCTCATGTGCTTAAAAAAGCACATGTGGCACTAAGTATCATATTTAAAAAGTCACTGGAGTCAGGGGAGATTCCAAGATGCTGGAAACAAGCAAATGTGATACCTATCTTCAAAAAGGGAAGGAGGGATACGGCTCTGAACTATAGACCAGTTTCCTTGACCAGCATAGTTTGCAAAGTTATGGAGAAACTACTAAGGAAACATATCTCTCTTCACTTGGAACCCTTCAACTTTTTGTCAGTGAGGCAACATGGCTTCAGAGAAGGTAGATCAACAGTAACAAACTTATTAGAATTTTATGATGAGGTAAGCCAAATCTTACAGGAAAGAGAGGGCTGGGCAGATTGCATATTCCTAGACTTCAAGAAAGCGTTTGACACTGTTCCACATGGGAGACTTATTAGGAAGCTGCAATCAATGGCTAGAATAGGTGGAAATGTTTTGGAATGGATAAAAACTTACTTAGAAGGAAGGGAACAGAGGGTTAGAGTAAGAAACTCAGTGTCTGAATGGAGAAGAGTTAGTAGTGGAGTTCCACAGGGTTCAGTTTTAGGGCCACTTTTGTTCCTTGTATATGTAAATGACCTACCAGAGTCTGTAAATTCATTCATGAATATGTTTGCAGATGATGCAAAGATTGTGAAGAAAGTAAAAAACGAGAACAATGGTAGAGAACTTCAGGAGGATCTAAATAATCTGCATGAGTGGTCAGAAAAGTGGCAAATGAAATTCTATACTTCAAAATGTTAGGTAATGAGAATGGGTACAAGTGCAAGAAGACCCAAGCTTGACTACTCGGTGGCTGGAGTACAACTTCAAGAGACAGAAAATGAGAGAGATCTAGGAGTAAACATACTGGCAGATTTGTCTCCAGAAATACATATAAATGGCATAGTAAGGGCAGCATATGCATTCTTATCAAATGTAAGGGTAGCCTTCAGGCACATGGACAAGGAAATGTTCAGAAATATTTATGTAACCTATGTGAGGCCAAAACTCGAATATGCAGCCCCCTTTTGGAATCCGCACTTGAAAAAGCACATAGCTAAGCTTGAAAAAGTTCAAAGACATGCCACGAAACTGGTGCCAGAAATACGCAATCTCAGTTATGATGAGAGGCTGAGGGAATTAGACTTACCATCACTCGAAGCTAGAAGAGTGAGGGGGGGATATGGTGACAGTCTTTAAATTCCTTCATGGTTATGATAGAGTGGATTGGGATCGATATTTTGATATGGCTGGCTCTAGAACTAGAGGTCATAGTTTGAAGCTTCGTAAGAAAACTTCTTTGCAGGATGTAAGAAAATACTTTTTCAGTGTAAGAGTAGTTGATAATTGGAATTGGCTAAGCGAGGAGGTAGTTAATGCTATCTCAATCCATAGTTTTAAGGACAGGTATGATAAGTATCACTAAGTATAAAATGGAACCGATCAGGAGACGGGAAGATACGAGCTTTGGGCTCTTTCCCGTAAACACAATTAGGTAATCACACACAAAGGGAAGGAGGGATACGGCCCTGAACTATAGACCAGTTTCCTTGACCAGCATAGTTTGCAAAGTTATAGAGAAACTACTTAGGAAACATATCTCTCTTCACTTGGAATCCTTCAACTTTTTGTCAGAGAGGCAATATGACTTCAGAGAAGGTATATCAACAGTAACAAACTTATTATAATTTTATGATGAGGTAAGCCAAATCTTACAGGAAAGAGAGGGCTTGGCAGATTGCATATTCCTAGACTTTCAGAAAGCATTTGACACTGTTCCACATGGGAGACTTATTAGGAAGCTGCAAGCAATGGCTAGAATAGGTGGAAATGTCTTGAAATGGATAAAAACTTACTTAGAAGGAAGGGAGCAGAGGGTCAGAGTAAGACACTCAGTGTCTGAATGGAGAAGAGTTAGTAGTGGAGTTCCACAGGGTTCAGTTTTAGGGCCACTTTTGTCCTTGTATATGTAAATGACCTACCAGAGTCTGTAAATTCATTCATGAATATGTTTGCAGATGATGCAAAGATTGTGAAGAAAGTAGGAAACGAGAACAATGGTAGAGAACTTCATGAAGATCTAAATAGTCTGCACGAGTGGTCAGAAAAGTGGCTAATGAAATTAAATACTTCAAAATGTAAGGTAATGAGAATGGGTACAACTGCAAGAAGGCCCAAGCTTGACTACTTGGTAGCTAGAGTACAACTTCAAGAGACAGAAAATGAGAGAGATCTAGGAGTAAACATACTAGCAGATTTGTCTCCAGAAATATATATAAATGGCATAGTAAGGGCAGCATATGCATTCTTATCAAATGTAAGGGTAGCCTTCAGGCACATGGACTAGGAAATGTTCAGAAATATTTATGTAACCTATGTGACGCCAAAACTCGAATATGCAGCCCTCTTTTGGAATTCGCACCTGAAAAAGCACATAGCTAAGCTTGAAAAAGTTCAAAGACATGCCACGAAACTGGTGCTAGAAATATGTAATCTCAGTTATGATGAGAGGCTGAGGGAATTAGACTT
>JAXCGZ010009454.1:207500-215000 GCA_037179515.1 Halocaridina rubra | reverse complement strand
AAAAAACACCCTTTACATTATAAATAACAGCAAGCAACGTAATTTTTTTATGAAAGTGATAGGAAAAGTTACCGTGAATGAGGTGATGATGACTTGACATACATAGGTTCCGTATTTTACAATAATTTTCACGTTTACGTAAAATAGCGGCCGACATCCACAAACTTTTTTCCTTCTTTCAACATATCTAAGAGTTTCACTTTATCTACAATGGTTAACATTTTCCTTCGCCACTTAGGCTCACTACAAGAAGCCTTAGAAGATGAAGGATGCTTGGGAGGCATTGCAAAGGTTAAAATATGCGAGTAAAAAAATCACAAGCGAAACACATTAATAATAATAAGCACAACGTGAATGGCGCACACGAGTGAGGCGAGACAATGGAAGATGGTGGAAGCCTTTGTCCGAAACGCTGATAGCTTTATCGTATTTTACATGTTCCAATACTGTTAGTATTTATGTTTTTTACTATTTTTTTACTGTTATATTATTCTTAGGCTAAGAAATACGTTTTTTTTATCAATAAAATCATGAAACTTCTGGAAATATAAATATATATGCTAGCTCATGTAGCTTCGACCCCAATACATTGTACGCCATCGAACACAAGCAAACCGTTTAATAAGCACAACGTGAACGGCGCACACGTGAGTTAGACTGAACGAGTCTTTGTCCAAAACGCTGATAGTGGTATCATATTTTAAATGTTGCAATACTGTTAGTATTTATGTTTTTTACTATTTTTTACTGTTTTATTATTCTTAGGGCTAATAAATACTTTTTTTTTATCAATAAAATCATGAAACTACTGGAAATATAAATATATATGCTAGCTCACGTAGCTGCGACCCCAATACATTGTACGCTATCGAACACTATTTCGTATGATGCAATACTGTGAGTTATACTGTACGTACGTATATCATTCAGTTATTAGTACAATGTATATTAATTTAAAATTCATCTACTTATTTGATGATTGTACAAAATCTATTGTATTTATTCATTGTAATTTGGAACAAATATTCCATTTGTAAAGATTATACTGTACTTTTCAAAAGAGGTGGTCAATAAACGTATCTATCTATCTATCTACATTTATGTTTTTTACTATTTTTTACTATTTTATTATTCGTAGGCTGGGAAATAATTTTTTTTTATCAATTAGATAATGAAATATGTTTTTTTCAATAAAAAAAAATGAAAAAACTGAGATTTTTTTTTTCTAATATTTTAATATTTTTGCATATACCCATGAAATAAAATAATAATTTATCCAAAAAAAAAAATGCGATACAGTGAGAAAGCGAACCATGAAACGCGAATAACCGGGGTAACACTGTGTATATATATATATATATATATATATATATATATATATATATATATATATATATATATATATATATATATATATATATATATATATATATATATATATATATATATATATATATACAGTGATCCCTCATTTATCGCAGGGGTTAGGTTCCGGGACCGACCGCAATAGGTGAATTTCAGGAAAATAGGATCACCCTATATGTACATAGGTATTTTACATTTATTTTTATGTTTACTGTATAAACCCTCCCTGTACTGTTAACAAACCACCCTTTACTTCATAAATAACAGCATGCAAGCGTAAATTTATAAGAAAGTGATAGGTAAACTTACCGTGAATGAGGTGGTACTGACATGACAACTCATGTATATAGGTATTTTACAATTATTTTTACGTTTACTGTGTAAACCTTCCCTGCACTGTTAAAAAACCACCCTTTACTTTATAAATAACAGCATGCAAGCGTAAATTTATATGAGCGTGATAGGTAAACTTACTGTGAATGAGGTGGTAATGACGTTTGTAGACTCCATAGGAAATTATTCCGCACCCAATAACAGCTTTATGGCTGCTTTTTGCGAGCAAAGAACATGGTAATGGGGAGTTGCTGTCGCTATTTCTTCTTTTGTTACAAGATGGTCTTGTAAGGAATCATGGCATCGTCGAGAAGATTGCAGAAGGTCACCGAACGAACCATATTATCGTCATGTTCCTGCGAGAGTTGTTGGACTGCTTTCACTTGTTCATACATGGCTGCCAGACGTTCGAGTGTAAGGCCAGGTTCTTCAATTTCTTCGTGCGTTTCCTCAAGTTCTTCTTCTTCCTCTTCTTCGCTCGCTGATTTTGTCATTTCTTCCAAGTCTTCATCACTCAAAGGCTGCGAGTGGCAGTCAATCAGTTCATTCACGTCTTCATGAGTCATATCTTTAAAACCTTCTCCTCCTAGCAATGCAGCCAACTTCACAGCTTTCGCAACTGCCGAGTTATGGACTTCGTGAGGAGCAAATCCCTTGTAGTTGTAGATGAGTTCGGGCCACAACTGCTTCCAGCTGGCATTAATTGTGGCTGGCTTCATCTCTTTGATTGCATTCTGAATATTTTGAAGGCATGTAGCAATCGTGTAATTATGCCACTAAGTCTTAATTGAGAATTCTTTGTCCGCATCCATGGCTTCAACCAGGTTTGCCAGGGCATTTCGTGTGTAGAGGGCCTTGAACGCACGAACAACGCCTTGATCCATAGGCTGAAGCAGTGATGTCGTATTCGGTGTATGGAACTCTACTTAAACACCGTCATATTCAAGATTAGTTGCGTGACCACCAGCATTATCCATCAAAAGAAGGACTTTAAATTCAAGGCCCTTTTCCGCAAAATAAATTTTGACATGAGGGATAAAGCATTGGTGAAACCAGTCCGATGTGAGGCTTTTCTTGATCCATGCCTTAGGGTTATGCATCCAATACACTGGCAGCAGATTCTTGTTTTTATTCTTCAAAGCTCTAGGCCCTCTGGGGTTCTTTGACTTGTAGATAAGCCCGGGCTTTAACATGAAGTCCGCAGCATTCCTGCACATGATAAGGGTAACGTGGTCTTTGTGCGCTTTAAATCCCGGGGCTTTAGCTTCTTCCTTGAAGAGAAAAGTGCGAGATGGCATTCTCTTCCAGTCTCATCCATGTTGAACACTTGCTCAGGAGCATATTCCCCTTCGGCGATAATTTTCTTGAAGTCGTTGTTCACGTAATCTTCTGCATCAGCTGTATCTGCAGAGGCAGCTTCGCCATAAACTGCAACACTCTTTAGGCCAAAGCGCTTTTGAAATTTGGCGAACCATCCCTTGCTTGCAACAAACGATTGTTTTCTTGGTGGAGAATCGTTGGAGGGTCCTGGTTGTGGGTCGTCGATATCTTCTCTCTCCTTCTCCTCTCCACGGTCGCCACTGTTGTCGTCGGGTTCCTTTGCAGCCAAAGTCTCGTACAGCTTTTTCGCCTTTTTTTGTATGATATTGCTGTCTATGCTGATGTTCTTCTTTCTGCAATCAGCAATCCATAGGGCCAAAGCAGATTCCATCCGCACTATTATCTTATTGCGGGGTATTACAGTGTTGCCTCACTTATCGCGGTAGTTCGGTTCCGGGACCCGGCGCGAACCAGGAAATCCGCGAAGTAGGATCCGCCTATATGTACATAGATATTTTAATATATTTTTACGTTTACACTGTATAAACCCTCCCTGCACTGTTAAAAAAACACCCTTTACATTATAAATAACAGCAAGCAACGTAAATTTTTATGAAAGTGATAGATAAAATTACGGTGAATGAGGTGATAATGACATGACATACATACTCATTTACAATTATTTTTTCATTTACGTACTGTATAAACCCTCCCTGCACTGTTAAAAAAAATACCCTTAACATTATAGATAACAGCAAGCAATGTAAATATTTATGAAAGTGATAGGAAAACTTACCGTGAATGTGATGATGACGTGACATACATACTCATTTACAATTATTTTTTCGTTTACGTACTGTATAAACCCTCCCTGCACTGTTAAAAAAACACCCTTTACATTATAAATAACAGCAAGCAGCATAAATTTTTATGAAAGTGATAGATAAAATTACGGTGAATGAGGTGATAATGACGTGACATACATACTCATTTACAATTATTTTTTCGTTTACGTACTGTATAAACCCTCCCTGCACTGTTAAAAAAAACACCCTTTACATTATAAATAACAGCAAGCAACGTAAATTTTTATGAAAGTGATAGATAAAATTACGGTGAATGAGGTGATAATGACGTGACATACATACCCATTTACAATTATTTTTTCGTTTATGTACTGTATAAACCCTCTCTGCACTGTTAAAAAAAAACACCCTTTACATTATAAATAACAGCAAGCAACGTAAATTTTTATGAAAGTGATAGATAAAATTACGATGAATGAGGTGATGATGACGTGACACACATACTCATTTACAATTATTTTTTCGTTTACGAACTGTATAAACCCTCCCTGCACTGTTAAAAAAACACCCTTTACATTATAAATAACAGCACGCAACGTAAATTTCAATAAAAAAATGAAAATACTGAAAAAAAAAAATTAAATATTTTAATATTTTTGCATATACCCATAAAATAAAATAATAATTTATCCAAAAAAAAACGCGATAGAGTGAGAACGCGAACCAAGAAGCGCGAATAACCGGGGTAACACTGTACGACCCTCTTCGCTGATTTACTAAAAGAAATAAGCACTGTTTTCTTGATATTTGCCTCGTCCGTTTTGATGTAGCGAACAGTGATTCATTGAGGCCAAAATGGCGGCCAACATCCGCAAACCTTTTTCCTTCTTTCAGCATATCTAACAGTTTCACTATATCTGTTATGGTTAACATCTTCCTTTGCCGCTTAGGCTCACTATCAGAAGCCTTAGAAGATGAAGAATGCTTGGGAGGCATTGCAGAGGTTGAAAAAAGTGAAGAAAATAAATCACAAGCACAAAGTATTAATAAGCACAATGCGAACGGTGCACATGTGAGTTAGACTGAACAAGTGAGGCAAGACAATGGAAGATGGTGGGAGATCCACGCTTCAATTAAAAAGCCAATCAGACCCCATGATACAGAACATGCAGAAAAACAATTATGTGATTTGTCATCTCTCACCCTTTTATCCAAAAGCATTCCATGAACTATCTCACGTAGGTGCGAGCCTTTGCGTTTTCCAAGACGCTAATATATTGTACGCTATCGGACAGTATTTCACATGGTGCAATACTGTGAGTTATATGTTTACATTTATGTTTTTTACCAATTTTTACTGTTTTTTATTCTTAGGCTAGGAAATACTTGTTTTATCAATAAAATAAAGAAAATTTCAATATGTACTAGCTGACGTAGGTGCGACCCTTTTCATTTTCCGAAACGCTGATACCAGTATCGTATTTTACATGGTGCAATACTGTGAGTATTTATGTTTTTTACTATTTTTTACTGTTTTATTATTCTTAGGCTAAGAAATACGTTTTTTTTATCAATAAAATCATGAAACTACTGGAAATATTAATATATGCTAGCTCACGTAGGTGCGACCCTTTGCGTTTTCCGAAACGCTGATACCGGCATCGTACTTTATATGGTGCAGAGTTACAAGTTCAAATTTATGTTTTTTTACTATTTCTTAATGTTTTATTATTCTTAGGCATGGAAATAAATTTTTTTTATCAATAAAGTAATGAAATTTTTTTTTCAATAAAATAATGAAAATACTGACAATTTTTATTTCTTAAAATTTTAATATTTTCGCTATACCCAGAAAAAAAAACTTGCCAAAAAAAACCCGCGATGCACTGTATCCGAGATAGGTGAACCACAATATAGCGAGGGATTACTGTGTATATATATACACTGTTCCCTCGTTTATCGTGGGGGTTCAGCTCCAGGACGGGCCGCAATAGGTGAAAAACCGCGAAGTATGAGCACCATACACCTAGTTCTCAGAATAACGCCTAGATAGGTTCTCAGAAGTGTCGGGTAAATGGAAAATCGCGTGAAAAACACAACTTATTTTCCATAGGAAACAATGATAAAGGGCACAGATACGTTCCAAACCTTACATAGACACACCATGCCAAAGATATAGGATAAGTAAAAAACATATTTTATTACTACATTTCAAAGCAGAAAGCCCCCGGTATCTATTTTTAAGAGTATACAAAAGATATTCATATTCACTTTACAGCTAGAAATTAACATACATTACTGTACTGTACTCTATTATGCAGTGGGCAACAGTCATACAGTACACTGGGACATGCATGGTGGCCGTGAGCAAGTAACTCATGTGGTAGAAGAGGAGGAGGATGCAGGAGAACGAATGTATACAAAGATAAAATAAGAATTATAAATAACCAAAGCAAGACTAAAAAACGAAAACAAAAATTAATTATGCAATGCCTAAATCTACCATATGACAGATTAAAAAAACTTAATCTACATTCTCTAGAGAGGCACAGAGTTAGGGGGGATATGATTGAGGTGTATAAATGGTTTAAAGGGATTAACAAGGGTGATATTAATAAAGTTTTAAAAATTCATGATCAAACCAGAACTAGTAATGGGTAATGGATTTAATCTTGATAAATTTAGGTTCAGAAGGGAAATTGGTGAAAATTGGCTTGGTAATACCGTAGAGTATTCCTAGTAGGATAATAAATGCCAGTACCTTAGACACCTTCAAATGTAGATTAGATAGACGTATGACAGAGGTAGGGTGGGTGTATATATAATGTATAATGATGATGATCTTTTCTTATCGTAATCCTCTTTGTACTGGTGGAAGAAGCCTCCGCTGGCGCTTATTTACTATATTAATTTTTATTTTATTTTTTTACTTTTAAATATAGTAAATAAGCGCCCGCGGAGGCATCTTCCACCAGTACAAAGAGGATTACGATAAGAAAAGATCATCATCATTATACATTATATATACACCCACCCTCCTGGGTAGAATAGAATGTGGAGAGAGTGAGAGAGAGAGAGAGAGAGAGAGAGAGAGAGAGAGAGAGAGAGAGAGAGAGAGAGAGAGAGAGAGATCTTTAATTAACTCTTGTTCATTCAACCAAAACTACATTATTTATTGTGAAAATAATGGTTTAATTACAAATTCGTAATAATAATTATATTAATAATAATAATAATAAAAATGATAATAATAATAATAATAATCTCCACAATCATCATCAAAGGAAAATTTTTGTTAAAGATAATAATAATAATAATAAGATCTAAGGAGAATTTTTGGAAAAGACATCATGAGAGTAATGCAGAGGTATATTAAAACCCAGCAGAGAGCTGGATATTCATTACACATCCCTTCACATCTGACAAGTCATTACACTCTCCATCTGTTTCTCTTTACAGCCTGATAAAGGCTGTTTTATTTTATCATTTTTTGGTCCATCCTGGTGTCACAATAATCTTTAAAAAAAAAAAAAAAAAAAAAAAAGTGGGGGGAGTTATTCGCGAATTCCGAGTTTTTTACTATTATTTTTCGGGGGCAGTATTGCAATTTCGCGGTTAAAAAAATCGCGTATAAAAGGAACAAGGTGTATTTAAAAAAAAAAAAACATTTATTGTG
>JAXCGZ010009454.1:50000-205000 GCA_037179515.1 Halocaridina rubra | reverse complement strand
ACTCTTGTTCATTCAACCAAAACTACATTATTTATTGTAAAAATAATGGTTTAATTACAAATTCGTAATAATGATGATAATAATAATAATAATAATAAAAATAATAATTTATAATAATAATAATCATCATCTTCTTCTTCGTCTACATCTTTTCCCACTTTTATGTGGGGTCGATGTTGCTGGCCAGTTTTCTCCATTTGTTTCTGTCCCATACCTCATCACCCAATAAACCTTTAGACCTTAGGTCGTCATTGATGCAATCCATCCACCTACGCATTGGTCTCCCTCTCCCTCTCCTACCCTGTATATCCATTTCCATCACCCTCCTCCCAACATACTGTTCATCCCTCCTAACAACATGGCCATACCATCTTAGTCTACTTTCTTGTATCTTATCTGATATTTCTCTAACTTTTGAGGTACCTCTAATTACCTCGTTTCTCATCTTATCTCTTCTTGTCACCCCACACATCCATCTCAACATCCTCATCTCTGCCACATCCAGCTTTTTCTCTTGTGTCTTCTTTATTGCCCATGTCTCTGCTCCATACATCATTGCAGGGCTCACAACTGTCTTATGGACTGTACCCCTCAACTTAACCCCTATTCTCCTGTCACACAGCACCCCAGACACTTTCTTCCAGTTCTTCCATCCCGCATGTATTCTGTGGTTTATTTCTGACTCTATGGCACCATCCTCTGCTACTGTTGATCCCAAATACTTGAACTTTTCAACTCTTTTCAACGCCTTCCCCTGCAAATTGACCTCCCCATCCTCATCGTCTCTCAACCTCAAGTGCTTTGTTTTCTTCCTGCTGATTTTCAGTCCGCTATCCTCCATCACTCTTCTCCACTCCTCAAGCTTCTCCACCACTACCTCTCGTCTGTTGCTACATAGTACAATGTCATCTGGAAAGATCATACACCACGGAGACTGATCTCTAATACCCTGGGTTACTACATCCAAGACCAGATTAAATAGATATGGACTCAAAGCAGACCCTTGATGCAGACCAACATTTCCTGAGAGACTTTTCGTCAAGCCCACACTGCTCTTAACATTTGCCTCTGCCCTCTCATACATATCTTGGATGATTCTTACATATTTCTCGGGGACTCCCCTTTCTCTAATACACATCCACACCTCTTGACGTGGTACTCGATCATATGCCTTTTCCAGGTCAATAGAGACCATATGCAGTCCTTTCTGTTTCTCCCTATGCATTTCCATCATTTGTCTCAAGGCAAATATGGCATCCACTGTCCCTCTTCCAGGCATGAAGCCAAGCTGTTCATCCCCAATTGTCGTTACCACTCTGAGTCTCCTCTCCATGGTCTTCTCCCATATCTTCATAGTATGACTTAACATCTTTATATCTCTATAGTTTCCACACTCCTGAATGTCTCCCTTCTCTTTATAGATTGGGATGATTAAGCATCCTCTCCATTCCTCTGGCATCCTTTCCTGACTAAAGATCTTTTGCATTAAGTCCCACTACATATCTATGCCTTCTTCTCCAAGACTCTTCCATACCTCCACTTGCATCTTATCAGGTCCTGCTGCCTTTCCATTTTTCATTTTCCTTACTGCCCGCTCTACCTCTCTTCTAGCCACTGTTGTTGTAACTGCTTCATTTTGAAGTCCATCTTCAAATACTGCTCTTGGGTTCTCTCCATTTAGTAATCCTGCAAAATAAGTTTCCCATCTGCATTTTATTTCATCCTCTTCTGCTAGAACTACTCCATAGTTATCCTTTATTTGTCTAACTTGGATCAAGTCCTTGGTTGCAGCATCTCGGGCCTTGGCAATTCGCCATATTTTCTTCTCTCCTTCTGGTGTTTCCAGCTCTCCATAGACTTCATTCAATTTCTCTGCCTTTGCTTTTGCTACTGCTCTCCTTGCCTCCTTCTTTGCCTACTTGTACTCTTCTTTATCCTGCTCCTGGCCTGATAAATCTGCCTTTTTCTTAGCTTTTTTCTTGTTCTTCACCCATTCTTGCACTTTCTCATTCCACCACCATGACTCTTTATCATTTGGGGGTTTCCTTCCTGATGACTTTCCAAGTACCTCCTCATCAACCCTCAAAATCACCTTACTATTCTCTGTCCACCATTCTTGTACATCTTCATGCAGCCTTATTGCTTCCAACACTCTTCCCTTAAACATAGCTTTCAGCTCTGCATCTTTCAATCTCCACCACTTTATCTTTGTATTCATCCTCGGCTTCTTACTTTTCCTACATTTTCTGAGCCTGCAATCAGTTACTACTAGCCTATGTTGCCCTGATACACTCTCCCCATTTATTACATTACAGTTGCTAATCTCCTTCAGATGGTCTCTCCTACACAACAATAAATCTATCTGGCTCTAATAATAATCATAATCATCAAAGAAAAATTATTGTTGCCAATAATAATAATAATAATAATAATAATAATAATAATAATAATAATAATAATAATAATAATAATAAGATTTAAGGAGAATATTTAGAATAAACATCATGAAAATAATGCAGAGGTATATTAAAACCCAGCAGAGAGCAGGATATTTATCACACATCATTTATTATCCTCATTAAGGCTGCTTTATTTTATCATTTTTGGCCTGTCCTGGTGTCATAATCATCTTTATTTATTTTTTTTTTTCTAATAGGTGTTCCTACTTCGTGGAAATTCACCCATCGTGGCCGGTCCCGGAACCGAACCCCCACGATAAACGAGGGATTACTGTATACAATAATCCCTCGCTATTTCGCGGTTCACCTATCTCGGATTTTTTTTTGGCCAAAAAAAAAAAAAAAATAATAATAATAATAAATGATTGTGACACCAAAATAGGCCAAAAAATAATAAAACAAACCAGCCTTTATTGGGCCTGGGCACGAAGAATACATAAAGTAAAGAGAAACAGAGATGGATAGTGTAATGACCTGTCAGATGTCAAGAGATTATAAAAGATGTGTAATGAATATCCAATTCTCTGCTGGGTTTTAGTATACCTCTGCATTACTTTCATGATGTCTCTTCCAAAAATTCTCCTTAAATCTTATAATGATTATTGGCGACAATAATTTCCCTTTGATGATAATTGTGGAGTTATTGATGATTATTATTTTTATTATTATTATTACAGTGATCCTTTGCTCTATCGCGTTTCTTGCCTCGCGAATTCACTGTACCGTGATTTTATTTGGCAAAAAATTTTTTTTTTTTTTTTGGGTATATGCAAATATATTAAAATATTAAATAAAATAAAAATTTTCAGTATTTTAATGTTTTAATTGAAAAAAAAAATCATTATTTTATTGATAAAAAATATTTATTTCCCAGCCTACGAATAATAAAACAGTAAAAAATAGTAAAAAAACATAAATTTAGATATATAATTCCCAGTACTGCATCATGTGAAATACTGTCCGATATCGTACAATGTATTGGGGTCGCACCTATGTGAGCTAGCATATATATTAACATTTCCAGTAGTTTCATGATTTTATTGATAAAAAAACGTTTTCTTAGCCCAAGAAAAATAAAACAGTAAAAAATAGTAAAAAACATAAATACTAACAGTATTGCACCATGTAAAATACGATACTGGTATCAGCGTTTTGGAAAACGAAAAGGGTCGCACCTACGTGAGCTAGTACATATTGAAATTTTCATTATTTTACTGATAAAACAAGTATTTCCTAGCCTAAGAGTAATAAAACAAAAATAGTAAAAAGCAAAATTTAGATATATAACTCACAGTATTGCATCATGTGAAATACTGTCCGATATCATACAATGTATTGGGGTCGCACCTACGTGAGCTAGCATATATATTAAAATTTCCAGTAGATTCATGATTTTATTGATAAAAAAACGTATTTCTTAGCCTAAGAATAATAAAACAATAAACAATAGTGAAAAACATAAATACTAGCAGTATTACACCATGTAAAATACGATACTGCTGTCAGCGTTTCGGACAATGGCTTGCACCATCTTCCATTGTCTCGCCTCACTCATTCAGTCTAACTCACGTGTGCGCCGTTCACGTTGTGCTTATTAATACGTTGTGCTTCTGATTTATTTTCTTCACTTTTTTCAACCTCTGCAATGCCTCCCAAGCATCCTTCATCTTTTAGGGCTTCTGGTAGTGAGCCTAAGTGGCAAAGGAAGATGTTTACCATAACAGATAAGGTGAAACTCTTAGATATGTCGGCCGCTATTTTGGCCTCAATGAATAACAGCCGTAAAGCTGTTATTGGCTGCGGAATAATTTCCTCTGAGGTCAACAAACATCATTACCACCTCATTCACGGTAAGTTTACCTATCACGTACATATAATTTTATATTGCATGCTGTTATTTCTATTGTAAAGGGTGGTTTTTTAACAGTGCAGGGAGGGTTTATACAGTAAACGTAAAAATAATTGTAAAATACCTATATACTTGAGTATGTCATATAAATTTACGCTTGCATGCTGTAATTTATGAAGTAAAGGGTGGTTTGTTGACAGTACAGGGAGGGTTTATACAGTGTAAATGTAAAAATAAATTAAAATATCTATGTATATATAGGGTGATCCTACTTCGCAAAATTTCCTGTCTCGCACCGGGTCCCGGAACCAAACCTTCACGATAAACGAAGGGACACTGTATATATATATATATTATATATATATATATATATATATATATATATATATATATATATATATATACAGTAATCCCTCGTTTATCGCGAGGGTTCGGTTCCGGGACCGGTTGCGATAGGTGAATTTTCGGGAAGTAGGAACATCTTAAATTTTTTTTTTTTTTATTTAGATAAGAAAAGATCATAATCATCATTATATATATATATATATATATATATATATATATATATATATATATATATATATATATATATATATATATATATATATATATATATATACACACACAGTGATCCTTCGCTGTATCGCGTTTCTTGGCTCACGAGTTCACTGTACTGCGGTTTTTTTGACAAATTATTTTTTTTTGGGGGGGTATATGCAAAAATATTAAAATATTAAAAAAATAAACCTTTTCAGTATTTTAATTTTTTTTATTGAAAAAAAAAAATTTCATTACTTCATTGATAAAAAAAATTTATTTCCCAGCCTACGAATAATAAAACAGTAAAAAATAGTAAAAAACATAAATTTAGATATATAACTCACAGTATTGCATCATGTGAAATAGTGTCCGATAGCATACAATGTATTGGGGTCGCACCTAAGTGAACTAGCATATATATTAAAATTTCCAGTAGTTTCATGATGTTATTGATAAAAAAACGTATTTCTTAGCCTAAGAATAATAAAACAGTAAAAAATAGTAAAAAACATAAATACTAGCAGTATTACACCATGTACAATACGATACCATTATCAGCGTTTCGGAAAACGCAAAGGCTGTCACCTACGTGACCTAGTGAATATTAAAATTTTCATTATTTTATTGATAAAACAAGTATTTCCTAGCCTAAGAATAATAAAACAGTAAAAAATAGTAAAATACATAAATACAGTACTAACAGTATTGCACCATGTAAAATATGATACCGGTATCACGTTTCGGAAAACGCAAAGGCTCTCACCTACGTGAGATAGTGAATATTAAAATTTTCATTATTTTATTGATAAAACAAGTATTTCCTAGCCTAAGAATAATAAAACAGTAAAAAATAGTAAAAAACATAAATACTAACAGTATTGCACCATGTAAAATACGATACCACTATTAGCGTTTCGGAAAACGAAAAGGCTGTCACCTACGTGAGATAGTTCATGGAATGCTATTGGCTGAAAGGTCGGGAGACGACGAATCACAGAATCGTTTTTCTGTATGTTCTGTATCATGGGGTCTGATTGGCTTTTTCATTGAAGTTTGGTTCTCCCACCATCTTTCATTGTTGCGCCGTTCACGTTGTGCTTATTAATATGCTTTTTTTGTGATTTATTTTCACGTGTAATTTAACCTTTGCAATGCCTCCCAAGCATCCTTCATCTTCTAAGGCTTCTGGTAGTCAGCCTAATCGGCAAAGGAGGATGTTAACCATAATAGATAAGGTGAAACTCTTACATATGTTGAAAGAAGGAAAAAGGTTTACGGATGTCGGCTGCTATTTTGGCATCAATAAATCTACTGTTCGCTACATCAAAAAGGACGAGGCAAAGATCAGGAAAACAGCGAGTATTTCTTTTAATAAATCAGCGAAGAGGGTTGTAACATCCCGCAATAAGGCAGTAGTGCGGATGGAAGCCGTTTTTGCCCTGTGGATTGCTGACTGCAGAAAGATAAATATCAGCTTAGATAGCAATATCATACAAACAAAGGCGAAGAAGCTGTACATTACATTCGCTACAAACGAACCCGTCGACGACAGGGGCAACCGTGGAGAGGAGGAGGGCGGAGAAGAAGATATCGACGACCCACAACCAGGACCCTCCAGGGATTCTCCACCGAGGATACAACCATTCATTGCTAGCAAGGGATGGTTCGCCAAATTTCAAAAACGCTATGGCCTAAAAAGCGTTTCAGTGCATGGCGAAGCTGCCTCTGCAGATACAGCTGCCGCAGAAAATTACGTGAAGAACGACTTCAAGAAAATTATCGCCGAAGAGGAATATGCTCCTGAGCAAGTCTTCAACATGGATGAGACTGGGTTATTTTGGAAGAGAATGCCATCTCACACTTTTCTCTTCAAGGAAGAAGCTAAAGCACCGGGATTTAAAGCACACAAAGATCGCGTTACCCTCATCATGTGCGGGAATGCTGTGGGCTTCATGTTAAAGCCCGGGCTTATCTACAAGTCAAAGAACACTAGAGCTTTTAAGAATAAAAACAAGAATCTGCTGCCAGTGTATTGGATGCAAAACCCTAAGGCCTGGATCACGAAAAGCCTCACATCGGACCGGTTTCACCAATGCTTTATCCCTCAGGTCAAACTTTATCTTGCAGAAAAAGTCCTTGAATTTAAAGTCCTTCTTTTGATGGATAATGCTGGTGGCCACGCAACTAATCTCGAATATAACGGTGTTCAAGTCGAGTTCCTGCCACCGAATACGACGTCACTGATTCAGCCTATGGATCAAGGCGTTATTCGTGCGTTCAAGGCCCTCTACACACGAAATGCCCTGGCGAACCTGGTTGAATCCATGGATTCGGACAAAGAATTCTCAATGAATATGTACTGGTGTAATTACACGATTGCCACATGCCTTCAAAATATTCAGAATGCAATCAAAGAGATGAAGTCGGCCACAATCAATGCCAGCTGGAAGAAATTGTGGCCGGAAGTAATCCATGACTACAAGGGATTTGCTCCTGACGAAGTCCATAACTCGGCAGTTGCGAAAGCTGTGAAGTTGGCTGCATTGCTAGGAGGAGAAGGCTTTAAAGATATGACTCACGAAGATGTGAATGAACTGATTGACTGCCACTCGCAGCCTTTGAGTGATGAAGACTTGGAAGAAATGACGAAATCAGCGAGCATAGAAGAGGAAGAACTTCAGGAAACGCACGAAGAAATTGAAGAACCTGGCCTTACACTCGAACGTCTGGCAGCCATACATGAATATGTGAAAGCAGCCCAAAAACTCTCGCAGGAATATGACGATAATATGGTTCGTTCTTTGACCTTCTGTAATATTCTAGACGATGCCATGACTCTTTACCAGACCATCTTCCAACAAAAGAAGAAACAGCGACAGCAACTCCCCATTACCATGTTCTTCTCCCTCAAAAAGCAGCCGTAATGCTTTTAATTTTTGCGGAATAATCCTTCCGGGGTCAACAAACATCATTACCACCTCATTCACGGTAAGTTTACCTATCACGTACATATAAATATACGTTGCATGCTGTTATTCATAAAGTAAAGGGTGGTGTTTTAACAGTGCAGGGAGGGTTTATACAGTAGGTAAACGTAAAAATAATTATAAAATACCTATGTACATGAGTATGTCATGTCATTACCACCTCATTCACCATAATTTTATCTATCACCTTCATATAAATTTACATTGCATGCTGTTATTTATAAAGTAAAGGGTGTTTTTTAACAGTGCAGGGAGGGTTTATACAGTACGTAAACGTAAAAATAATTGTAAAATACCTATGTACATGAGTATGTCATGTTATTACCACCTCATTCACCGTAAGTTTGTTTATCATTTTCATATAAATTTACGTTGCATGCTGTTATTTATGAAGTAAAGGGTGGTTTGTTAACAGTACAGGGAGGGTTTATACAGTGTAAACGTAAAAATAAATTCAAATATCTATGTACATATAGGCTGATCCTAATTCGCGAAATTCCTGTCTCGTGCTGGGTCCCGGAACCAAACCTTCGCGATAATCGAAGGAACACTGTATATATATATATATATATATATATATATATATATATATATATATATATATATATATATATATATATATATATATATATATATATATATATATATATATATATATTTCATTTAAGTTTCCCATGAGTACAGTGTGATATACGTTTTCTCTGAATGAATTGTATACGTTTTCTATTTCTCTCAGCTGACACTATTTATGTTTAGATTTTGTGCAGATAGATAGAATAATATTTAGAACCAAGGAATATTAATAATACTATAATCTTGAAAATTAGATAAACCCCAAACAAAGTGAGAGAGAGAGAGAGAGAGAGAGAGAGAGAGAGAGAGAGAGAGAGAGAGAGAGAGAGAGAGAGAGAGAGAGAGAGAGAGAGAGAGAGAGAGATCTAATAATAAACTTTCCTTCATTTTAAATTCACTCTCTGTTTTCATTTCCTGATGGAACTTTAAGAGGATGCATCTCTCTCTCTTTCCCTCTCTCCAACATTCTATTATACCCAACCCCCCAAACTCCCTTTGTCCCAGCCAACTAGGGAGGGGCACTGTACACAGTTACTAAAGTAAATAAACCAACAGACATACAAACAATGATGAGCCCTTAATAACAATAATAAAATAATAATAATAATAATAAACTCTACAATCATCATCAAAGGAAAATTATTGTCTCCAATATTAATAATAATAATAATAATAAGATCTAAGGAGAATTTTTGGAATAGACATCATGAAAGTAATGCAGACGTATATTAAAACCCAGCAGAGAATTGGATATTCATTACACATCTTTTATAATCCCTTAACATGTGACAGGTCATTACACACTCCATCTCCATTTCTCTTTACAGCCTGATAAAGGCTAATTTATTTTACCATTTTTGGTCTGCCCTGGTGTCACAATCATCTCATTTTTTAATTTTTTATTTTTTTATTTTTTTATTTTTGCCAAAACATATCTGCGATGCACCAAATTTAACAATAGGTGAACCGCGATATAGCGAGGGATTACTGTGTATATATATATATATATATATATATATATATATATATATATATATATATATATATATATATATATATATATATAATATTATATATATATATATATATATATATGGTGACCCAATCCCACGAACAAAATTTTTAACAGAATTTGACCCCAACTCACGAATAAATTCCAACCCACGAACAAAAATGTGTTGACCAAGCCACAGTGTGTCCCATTTGGCTGCTTTCGGTTCTGCATTGGTGCCCACGCTGTGTGGTTCGTTCGTGATTCTATCCTATTTCTTGCTTATTTTCCATTGTTTATCTTTTAACATAGCCCTTATTATGGCTCATAAGAGTGTTAAAAGTGTTGATGATATGGCGTCAAACACCCCAGATGTATAACTGTGGACACAAAAAAAGAAATTATTGCAAAACACGAAAATGGGGTGCATGTGTCTGATCTTGCCAGTCAGTACAACATGCCAAAATCCACTATCTGTACTATTTTAAAGAACATGGAGATCTTAAAAGCTGCTGATGTGGCTAAGGGAATTAATATATTAACGAAGAAAAGGTCACAGGTGACAGAAGAGGTAGAAAAATTATTATTGTTGTGGATAAATGAAAAACAGTTGGTTGGCGATAGTATTAGCGAGGCCATAATATGCACTAAGGCTTTGCATATCCACCAAGATATAGTAGTGAACTCTCCGAGTTCTAGTGGTGCTAAATTGGAGGAATTTAAAGGGAGTAGAAGCTGGTTTGAACACTTTCGTAGACGAACTGGGATTCATAGCATCATTAGACCCGGAGAGGCGGCTAGTTCCAACCAATAAGCAGCGGATTCTTAAGTAAAGGAATTCGCTAAATATATCGAGAGTAAAGGTTATATCCCGCAACAAGTGTTTAATTGTGATGAAACAGGACTCTTATGGAAGAATATGCCCAAAAGAACCTATATAACCCAAGAGGAGAAATCACTGCTTGGCCACAAACCAATGAAAGACAGGCTTACCCTTTTCTTGTACGCTAGCTAGTGGGGACTGTAAGATCAGGCCTCTTTTAGTTTACTACTCTGAAAATCAGTGAGTTTTTAAACACAATAACGTATTGAAGGCTAGCCTCCCAGTAATGTGGAGGTCAAATCAAAAGGCTTGGGGCATGCAGATTTTATTCCGAGAGTGATTGATTGAAGTGTTTGCTGCAGCAGTGAAGAAATATCTTGAGGAAAATTATTTGCCTCTTTGAGTCTCCTTATAATGAATAATGCTCCTGCCCATCCTCCAGGTGTGGAAGGAAATCTCGCTATACATTACGACTTCATTAAAGTAAAATTTCTGCCTCCCAACACCACTACTATCCTCCAGCCCATGGACCAGCAGGAAATTTCAAATTTTAAAAATTTGTATATTAAGGATCTTTCTGCAAGGTGTATCCAGGTCACCACTGCATTGGCCTCATTGAAAAAGCATGGAAGGAGGTCCCATATTGTACATTGACCTCTGCCTGGAGGAAACTTTGGCCAGTTTGTGCTACTGATAGAGACTTTGAAGGCTTTAAGCAGGAGTTAGCTATCCAAATTGTGAATTAAATTGTGGCCACGGGCAAAAGTTTGGGTTTGGAGGTCAATGAGGTGGATGCTAAGGAACTAGAGGATGAATTGAGTTGCAACGTGAACAGGTGAAGATTCTCCAAGACGATCAGTCACCAGAGGAAGGGGATGAGAGGGTAAAGGTGTCCAGTGAAGAATTGAAAGAAATCTTTAGTAAGTGCAATGATTTGCAGGCTTTTATTGAGAGTTATCACCCAGATAAAACTGTGGGCAATAGAGTAGTACATATGGTAAATGACAATGCGATGAATATTTTTAGAAAATCTTACCAAAGAAGAAAAAGACAAACATCTCTCGATCGTTTCCTTGTCCCAGTAGCCAAGGAAGCAACTTCCAAAAGAGAAAACGGAGATACAGCCTGTATCGGAAGAGTTCCCTAACGTTTTTATGGAAGGGGACTCTCCTTCCAAAAATTAATCCCCCTCCATCCATGTATGCCAGCAACAATCATCCACAAAGGTAAATACAGTACTGTACTTCTATTATTAATTTTATTTTCCTTAATTATTTATGCTATTTTCCTTTTACAGAGTATATTGCTTATAACCTGTATTATATTTCTTGTTTTTCATGACTTAAAAAATTTTAAAATGAATATTTGTGGTGACCTGGAACGGATTAATTGGATTTACATGCTTTTCAATGGGAAAATCAAATCCAACCCACGAACTTTCCAACCCAAGTACACTTTCTTGGAACAAATTAAGTTCCTGGGTTGGGGGCACCACTGTGTATATAAATATATATATATATACAGTATATATGAATCATATTTTTACCCCGACTGGAACTTGAACCTAGGACTTATAATTACTAAGTCAAGGCACTACCAACTACACCACAGAAGGTTAAAAGGAATCAGACCTTATAGCTTATATCTGCTAAACTTAGGAGTAAACGCATTCTATATGAATGCCACTAGGTTCATATTACAGATTCCCCAACCTCACTCGTGGCTTCATTTTCGTATTTAATTCAACTCCCAATCTTATTCGGGCCCAATAATAACCAAATAAGCATGTTACAAATGTGAAAACATGAATAATTTTTTTATCTCGACCGGGACTTGAACCTAGGACTTATAATTACTAAGTCAAGGCGCTACCAACTACACCACTGAAGGTTAAAAGGAATCAGTTTTTATAGCTTATATCTGCTATACTTAGGAATGAACGCATGCTATCTGAATGCCATTATGTTCATATTACAGATTCCCCAACCTCACTCATGGCTTCATTTTCGCATTTAATTCAACTCCCAATCTCATTTGGGCCTGACAATAACCAAATAAGTACATTACACATGAGGTTGGGGATATCTGTAATATGAACATAGTGGCATTGAGATAGAATGCGTTCATTCCTAAGTATAGCAGATATAAGCTATAAGGTCTAATTCCTTTTAACCTACTGTGGTGTAGTTGGTAAAGCCTTGACTTAGTAATTATAAGTCCTAGGTTCAAGTCCCAATCGGGGTAAAAAATGATTCATGTTTTCACATATGTAATTTGCTTATTTGGTTATATATATATATATATATATATATATATATATATATATATATATATATATATATATATATATATATATATATATATATATATATATATATATATATATATATATATATATATATATGCATATATAGGTTCTCAGAATAACGCCTAGATAGGTTCTCAGAAGTGTCGGGTAAATGGAATCATTTTCCATAGGAAACAATGATAAAGCGCATAGATACATTCCAAACCTTACATAGACACACCATGCCAAAGATATAAGATAAGTAAAGAACATATTTCATTACTACATAGCAAAGCAGAAAGCCCTGTATCTATTTTTAAGAGTATACAAAAGATATTCATATTCACTTTACACCTAGAAATTAACATACATTACTGTACTGTACTCTATTATGCAGTGGGTAACAGTCATACAGTACACTGGGACATGCATGGTGGCCGTGAGCTAGTAACTTATACGGTAGAAGAGGAGGAGGATGCAGGAGAATGAACCTCTATCTGCAAATGTAAACAAAGATAAAATAAAAATTATAATTAACCAAAGCAAGACTAAAAAATGAAAAAAAAAATTATTATGCAATGCCTAAATCTACCATATGATAGATTAATAAAACTTAATCTACATTCTCTAGAGAGGCGCAGAGTTAGGGGGGATATGATTGAGGTGTATAAATGGTTTAAAGGGATTAACAAGGGTGATATTAATAAAGTTTTAAAAATTCATGATCACACCAGAACTCGTAATGGGTGATGGATTTAAGCTTGATAAATTTAGGTTCAGAAGGGAAATTGGTGAAAATTGGTTTGGTAATACCGTGGAGTAGCTGATGCATGGAACAGGATTCATAGTAGCATAATAAATGCCAATAAATATATATATATATATATATATATATATATATATATATATATATATATATATATATATATATATATATATATATATATATATATATATATATATATACAGTGATCCCCCGCTGTATCGCGTTTCTTGGTTCGCGTTTTCACTGTATCGCGTTTTTTTGGGGCAAATTATTATTTTATTTTTTGGGTATACGCAAAAATAATATATTGAAAAAATAAAATTTTTCAGTATTTTCATTTTTTTATTTAAAAAAAAAACAAATTTCATTATTTAATTGATAAAATTTTTTTATTTCCCAGCCTACAAATAATAAAACAGTAAAAAATAGTACAAAACTTAAATTTAGATAACGTATGTACAGTATAAAATAAAATGTTTTGGAATGGATAAAAACTTACTTAGAAGGAAGGGAACAGAGGGTTAGAGTAAGACACTCAGTATCTGAATGGAGAAGAGTTAGTAGTGGAGTTCCACAGGGTTCAGTTTTAGGGCCACTTTTGTTCCTTGTATATGTAAATGACCTACCAGAGTCTGTAAATTCATTCGTGAATATGTTTGCAGATGATGCAAAGATTGTGAAGAAAGTAAAAAACGAGAACAATGGTAGAGAACTTCAGGAGGATCTAAATAATCTGCATGAGTGGTCAGAAAAGTGGCTAATGAAATTCAATACTTCAAAATGTAAGGTAATGAGAATGGGTACAAGTGCAAGAAGGCCCAAGCTTGATCTAGTAGTAAACATACTGGCAGATTTGTCTCCAGAAATACATATAAATGGCATAGTAAGGGCAGCATATGCATTCTTATCAAATGTAAGGGTAGCCTTCAGGCACATGGACAAGGAAATGTTCAGAAATATTTATGTAACCTATGTGAGGCCAAAACTCGAATATGCAGCCCCCTTTTGGAATCCGCACTTGAAAAAGCACATAGCTAAGCTTGAAAAAGTTCAAAGACATGCCACGAAACTGGTGCCAGAAATACGCAATCTCAGTTATGATGAGAGGCTGAGGGAATTAGACTTACCATCACTCAAAGCTAGAAGAGTGAGGGGGGATATGGTGACAGTCTTTAAATTCCTTCATGGTTATGATAGAGTGGATAGGGATAGATATTTTGATATGGCTGGCTCTAGAACTAGAGGTCATAGTTTGAAGCTTCGTAAGAAAACTTCTTTGCAGGATGTAAGAAAATACTTTTTCAGTGTAAGAGTAGTTGATAATTGGAATTGGCCTAGCGAGGAGGTAGTTAATGCTATCTCAATCCATAGTTTTAAGGACAGGTATGATAAGTATCACTAAGTATAAAATGGAACCGATCAGGAGACGGGAAGATACGAGCTTTGGGCTCTTTCCCGTAAACACAATTAGGTAATCACAGTATTGCATCATGCGAAATAGTGTCCGATAGCGTAATGTATTGGGGTCGCAGCTACGTGAGCTAGCATATATATTTATATTTCCAGTAGTTTCATGATTTTATTGATAAATAAATGTATTTCTTAGCCTAAGAATAATAAAACAGTAAAAAATAGTAAAAAAACATAAATACTAACAGTACTGCACCACGTAAAATACGATACCGGTATCAGTGTTTCGGAAAACGCAAAGGCTCTCACCTACGTGACCTAGTGAATATTAAAATTTTCATTATTTTATTGATAAAACAAGTATTTCCTAGCCTAAGAATAATAAAACAGTAAAAAATAGCAAAAACATAAATACAGTACTAACAGTATTGCACCATGAAAAATAGGATACCGGTATCACGTTTCGGAAAACGCAATGGCCCTCACCTACGTGACCTAGTGAATATTAAAATTTTCATTATTTTATTGATAAAACAAGTATTTCCTAGCCTAAGAATAATAAAACAGTAAAAAATAATAAAAAACATAAAGTACTAACAGTATTGCACCATGTAAAATACGATACCGCTATCAGCGTTTCGGAAAACGAAAAGGCTCTCACCTATGTGGGAAGTTCAGGGAATGCTATTGGCTGAAAGGTCGGGAGACGACGAATCACAGAATTGTTTTTCTGTATGTTCTGTATCATGGGGTCTGATTGGCATTTTCATTGCAGTTTGCTTTTCCCTCCATTTTCCAATGTGCCGCCTCACTCGTTCAGTCTAACGCACGTGTGCGCCGTTCTCGTTGTGCTTATTAATACGTTTTGCTTGTGATTGTGTTTTCACGCTTAATTTAATCTTTGCAATGCCTCCCAAACGTCCTTCACCTTCTAAGGCTTATGGTAGTCAGCCTAAGCGGCAAAGGATAATGTTAACCATTATAGATAAAGTGAAACTCTTAGATATGTTGAAAGAAGGAAAGAGGTTTGTGGATGTCGGCCGCTATTTTGGCCTCAATGAATCTACTGTTCGCTACATCAAAAAGGACGAGGCAAAGATCAGGAAAACAGCGAGCATTTCTTCTGATAAATCAGCGAAGAGGGTCGTAACATCCTGCAATAAGGCAGTAGTGCGGATGGAAGCTGCTTTGGCCCTGTGGATTGCTGATTGCAGAAAGAAAAACATCAGCTTAGACACCAATATCATACAAACAAAGGCGAAGAAGCTGTACGAGACATTCGCTGCAAATGAACCCGATGACAACAGTGGCGACCGTGGAGAGGAGGAGAGAGAAGAAGATATCGACGACCCACAACCAGGACCCTCCAGCGATTCTCCATCGAGGATACGACCGTTCGTTGCTAGCAAGGGATGGTTCTTCATATTTCAAAAACGCTATGGCCTAAAAAGAGTTTCAGTGCATGGCGAAGCTGCCTCTGCAGATACAGCTACCGCAAAAAATTTTGTCATGAATGACTTCAAGAAAATTATCGCCGAAGGAGAATATGTTCCTGAGCAAGTCTTCAACATGGATGAGACTGGGTTATTTTGGAAGGGAATGCCATCTTGCACTTTTCTCTTCAAGGACAAAGCTAAAGCCCCAGATTTTAAAGCGCACAAAGATCGCGTTACCCTCATCATGTGCGGGAATGCTGCGGGCTTCATGTTAAAGCCCGTGCTTATCTACAAGTCAAAGAACCCTAGGGCTTTGAAGAACAAGAATAAGAATCTGCTGCCAGTGTATTAGATGCATAACCGTAAGGCATGGATCACGAAAAGCCTCTCTTCGGACTGGTTTCACCAATGCTTTATCCCTCAGGTAAAAATTTATATTGCGGAAAAAGGCCTTGAATTTAAAGTCCTTCTTTTGATGGATAATGCTGGTGGCCACGCAACTAATCTCCAATATGACGGTGTTCAAGTTGAGTTCCTGCCACCAAATACGACGTCACTGATTCAGCCTATGGATCAAGGCGTTATTCGTGCGTTCAAGGCCCTGTACACACGAAATGCCCTGGAAAACCTTGTTGAAGCCATGGATTCACACAAAGACTTCTCAGTGAAGACATACTGGCGTAATTACACGATTTCCACATGCCTACAAAATATTCAATATGCAATCAAAGAGATGAAGTCGGCCACAATCAATGCCAGCTGGAAGAAATTGTGGCCGGAAGTCATCCACGACTACAAGGGATTTCCTCCTGACGAAGTGCAGAAGTCGGCAGTTGCGAAATCTGTGAAGTTGGCTGCATTGCTAGGAGGAGAAGGCTTTAAAGATATGACTCACGAAGATGTGAATGAACTGATTGGCTGCCACTTGCAGCCTTTGACTGATGAAGACTTGGAAGAAATGACGAAATCAGCGAGCGAAGAAGAGGAAGAACTTGAGGAAACGCACGAAGAAATTGAAGAACCTGGCCTTACACTCGAACATTTGGCAGCCATGTATGAACATTTTAAAGCACACCAACAATTCTCGCAGGAATATGACGATAATATGGTTCGTTTGGTGACCTTCTGTAATTTTATCAACGATGTCATGATTCCTTACCATACTATCTTCCAACAAATGAAGAAACAGCGACAGCAACTCCCCATTACCATGTTCTTCTCCCCCAAAAAGCCGCCGTAAAGCTTTTATTGGCTGCGAAATAATTTCCTCCGGGGTCAAGAAAGATCATCATCACTTCATTCACGGTAAGTTTACCTATCACGTACATATAAATTTATGTTACATGCTGTTATTTATAATAATTGTAAAATACCCATGTACATGAGTATGTCATGTAATTACCACTTCATTCACCGTAATTTTATCTATCACTTTCATGTAAATTTACGTTGTTTGCTGTTATTTATAAAGTAAAGGGTGTTTTTTCAACAGTGCAGGGAGGGTTTATACAGTACGTAAACATAAAAATAATTGTAAAATACATATGTACATGAGTATGTCATGTAATTACCATTTCATTCACCGTAATTTTATCTATCACTTTCATGAAAATTTACGTTGCATGCTGTTATTTATAATGTAAAGGGTGTTTCTTTTACAATGCAGGAAGGGTTTATACAGTAAGTAAACGTAAATATAATTGTAAAATACCTATGCATGTCACGTCATCATCACCTCATTCACGGTAAGTTTTCCTATCACTTTCATAAAAATTTACGTTGCTTGCTGTTATTTATAATGTAAAGGGTGTTTTTTTAACAATACAGGGAGGGTTTATACAGTACGTAAATGAAAAAATAATTGTAAAATACCTATGTATGTCACGTCATCATCACCTCATTCACAGTATGTTTTCCTATCACTTTCATAAAATTTTACGTTGCTTGCTGTTATTTATAATGTAAAGGGTGTTTTTTTTAACAGTGCAGGGAGGGTTTATACAGTACATAAACGTATGTGATTACCTAATTGTGATTACCTAATTGTGTTTACGGGAAAGAGCCCAAAGCTCGTATCTTCCCGTCTCCTGATCGGTTCCATTTTATACTTAGTGATACTTATCATACCTGTCCTTAAAACTATGGATTGAGATAGCATTAACTACCTCGTCGCTTAGTCAATTCCAATTATCAACTACTCTTACACTGAAAAAGTATTTCCTTAAATCCTGCAAAGAAGTTTTCTTACAAAGCTTCAAACTATGACCTCTAGTTCTAGAGCCAGCCATATCAAAATATCGATCCCTATCCACTCGATCATAACCATGAAGGAATTTAAGGACTGTCACCATATCCCCCCCCCCTCAATCTTCTAGCTTCGAGTGCAGGTAAGTCTAATTCCCTCAGCCTCTCATCATAACTGAGATTGCGTATTTCTGGCACCAGTTTCGTGGCATGTCTTTGAACTTTTTCAAAGTTATGAAGTGAATTGAGTATGCAGTACGTAGGAAAAATCTAGATCATTATGAAAAATATTGAACTGGAGAGGCCAAGTATCCTATCAGTGATATTTTGACATACAATAGTACTATGTACTTTGTACAAACTGGTCTCATTTCATGTCAGTGTTCAGAAACCAATTGTGTTCCTTCTCTTATGATGGAGGTGGATGGCATTGAAAACTGTCAAAATGACATTAGTGCTCCCCCAGTAGAGGAAATCTCTTAAATCACACGTTAAAGAAGATATGCAGAAGCCGCTTGAATTAAAGAGGAGTTTTTGAGGCATAGGAAACGATACTGAAGCTCCCCCTGTAGAGGAAATCTCTTATATCACACGTTAAAGAAGATATGCAGAAGCCGCTTGAATTAAAGAGGAGTCTGTTGAGGCAGAGGAAACGATACTGATGCTCCCCCAGTAGAGGAAATCTTGTAAATCACACGTTAAAGAAGCTCTGCAGAAGCCGCTTGAAATTAAGGAGTCTGTTAAGGCAAAGGAAATAATACTAATGCTCCCCCAGTAGAGGAAATCTCTTGTAAATTACACGTTAAAGAAGATCTGCAAGAGCCGCTTGAAATTAAAAAGGGACCTTTTGAGGCATAGGAGACTGTTATCGAAAGAACCCAACCCCTGAAGTATAACATATTAATAAGCATAATGTGAACTGCGCACATGTGAGTTAGACGGAACGAGTGAGGCGAGACAACGGAAGATGGTGGGAGAACCAAACTTTAATCAAAACGCCAATAAGACCCCGTGATACAGAACATACAGAAAAACAATTCTGTGATTCGTCGTCTCCCACCCTTTCAGCCAATAGCATTCCATGAACTATCTCACGTAGGTGCGAGCCTTTGTGCTTTCCAAGACGCCAATACAGTGTACGCTATCGTACAGTATTTCACATGGTGCAATACTGTGAGTGTATATGTTTAAATTTGTTTTCTACTATTTTTTACTGTTTTATTGCTCTTATGCTAGGAAATACTTATTTCATCAATAAAATAATGAAAATTTCAATATGTACTAGCTCACGTACGTGAGACCCTTTTCGTTTTCCGAAACGCTGATACCCGTATCTTATTTTACATGGTGTAATACTGTGATAATTTATGTTTTTTTACTGTTTTATTATTCTTAGGCTAAGAAATACATACTTTATATCAATAAAATAATGAAGATACTGGAATTTTAATATGTGCTAGCTCACGTAGGTGTGACCCTTTGGGTTTTCCGAAATGCTGATACCAGTATTGTACTTTCTATGGTGCAGAGTTACATGTTAAAATTTGTTTTTTTACTATTTCTTGCTGTTTTATTATTCTTAGGCTTGGAAATACATTTTTGTATCAATGAAATAGTGAAAATTTTTGTTTTCAATAAAATAATGAAAATACTGGAAATTTTTCTCTCTTAAAATTTTAATATTTTCGCATATACCCAGAAAAAAAAAATCACCAAAAAAAAAACAGTTAATCCGTGATATAGCGAGGGATCACTGTATATATATATATATATATATATATATATATATATATATATATATATATATATATATATATATATATATATATATATATATATATATATATATATATATATATATATATATATACACAGTGTTACCCCAGTTATTCGCGCTTCCTGGTTCGCTTTCTCACTCTATCGCGTTTTTTTTTTTAATAAATCATTATTTTATTTCATGGGTATATGCAAAAATATTAAAATATAAAAAAAAAATTCTCAGTATTTTAATTTTTTTTTATTGAAAAAAAACATATTTCATTATCTATTTGATAAAAAAAAAATTATTTCCCAGACTACGAATAATAAAACCGTAAAAAATAGTAAAAAACATACATGTAGATAGATAGATACGTTTATTGACCACCTCTTTTGAAAAGTACAGTACAATCTTTACAAAAGGAATATTTGGTCCAAATTACAGTGAATAAATTCAATAGATGAATTTTAAATTAATATACATTGTACTAATAACTGAATGATATACGTACGTACAGTATAACTCACAGTATTGCATCATACGAAATAGTGCTCAATAGCGTACAATGTATTGGGGTCGCAGCTACGTGAGCTAGCATATATATTTATATTTCAAGTAGTTTCATGATTTTATTGATAAAAAAAACGTATTTATTAGCCTAAGAATAATGAAACAGTAAAAAATAGTAAAAAAAACATAAATACTAACAGTATTGCAACATGTAAAATACGATACCGCTATCAGCGTTTTGGACAAAGACTCGTTCAGTCTAACTCACGTTTTGCTTGTGTTCGATAGCGTACAATGTATTGGGGTCGAAGCTACGTGAGCTAGCATATATATTTATATTTCCAGTAGTTTCATGATTTTATTGATAAGAAAAACGTATTTCTTAGCCTAAGAATAATATAACAGTAAAAAATAGTAAAAAACATAAATACTAACAGTATTGCAACATGTAAAATACGATACCGCTATCAGCGTTTCGGACAAAGGCTTCCACCATCTTCCATTGTCTCGCCTCACTCGTCTGCGCCATTCATGTTGTGCTTATTATATGTTTTGCTTGTGATTTTTTTACTCGCATATTTTAACCTTTGCAATGACTCCCAAGCATCCTTCATCTTCTAAGGCTTCTTGTAGTGAGCCTAAGCGGCAAAGGAAAATGTTAACCATTGTAGATAAAGTGAAACTCTTAGATATGTTGAAAGAAGGAAAAAAGTTTGTGGATGTCGGCCGCTATTTTACTTAAACGTAAAAATTATTGTAAAATATGGAACCTATTAATGTCAAGTCATCATCACCTCATTCATGGTAAGTTTTCCTATCACTTTCATAAAAAAATTACGTTGCTTCCTGTTATTTATAATGTAAAGGGTGTTTTTTTAACAGTACAGGGAGGGTTTATACAGTGTAAACGTAAAAATACATTAAAATATCTATGTACATATAGGCTGATCTCTACACCACGGATTCCCGGGTTCGCGCCGGGTCCCGGAACCGATACTACCACGATAAGTGAGGCAACACTGTATATATATATATATATATATATATATATATTATATATATATATATATATATATATATATATATATATATATATATATATATATATATATATATATATATATATATATAAGATTATTGTGACACCAGGATGGACCAAAAAATTATAAAATAAAACAGCCTTTATCAGGCTGTAAAGACAAACACATGGAGAGTGTAATGACCTGTCAGATGTGAAGGGTTTATAAAAAATGTGTAATGAATATCCAGCTCTCTGCTGGGTTTTAATATACCTCTGCATTACTCTCATGATGTCTATTCCAAAAATTCTCCTTAGATCTTATTATTATTATTATTATTATTTTTAACAATAATTTTCCTTTGATGATGATTGTGGAGATTATTATTATTATTAATATCATTATTATTACGAATTTGTAATTAAACCATTATTTTTACAATAGCTAATGTAGTTTTGGTTGAATGAACAAGAGTTAATTAAAGATGTCTCTCTCTCTCTCTCTTCAACATTCTATTCTACCCAATAGGGTGGGTGTATATATAATGTATAATGATGATGATCTTTTCTTATCGTAATCCTCTTTGTACTGATGGAAGAAGCCTCTGTGGGCACTTATTTACTATATTTAGAAAAAATAATAAATATATAATATATATATATATATATATATATATATATATATATATATATATATATATATATATATATATATATATATATATATAGTAAATAAGCACCCGCGGAGGCTTCTTCCACCAGTACAAAGCCTGCTGGCTAGTACAGTGGTAACGCGCTGGCTTCGCATTCACGAGGTCGACAGATCGGTTCCCGTCCAAGACCGAGAGTTTAAGCTGTTTCCTGGCAGGTACTGCTGTGCTTGGGCACCACAGTGGGGGGTTGTGGCTTGCCCCGGCTAACGAATACCCATTGTATTGTAATGGAAATAAAGGTTTATTATTATTATTATTATTATTATCATTATACATTATATATACACCCACCCTACCTCTGTCATATGTCTTATCTAATCTACATTTGAAGGTGTCTAAGGTATTGGCATTTATTATCCTACTAGGAATACTCTACGGTATTACCAAGCCAATTTTCACCAATTTCCCTTCTGAACTAAATTTATCAAGATTAAATCCGTTACCCATTACGAGTTCTGGTTTGATCATGAATTTTTAAAACTTTATTAATATCACCCTTGTTAATCCCTTTAAACTATTTATACACCTCAATCATATCCCCCCTAACTCTGTGCCTCTCTAGAGATGTATATTAAGTTTTTTTAATCTGTCATATGGTAGATTTAGGCATTGCATAATTAATTTTTTTTCGTTTTTTACTCTTGCTTTGGTTATATATAATTCTTATTTTATCTTTGTATACATTTGCATAGAGAGGCTCGTTCTCCTGCATCCTCCTCCTCTTCTACCACATAAGTTACTTGCTCACTGCCACCATGCATGTCCCAGTGTACTGTATGACTGTTGCCCACTGCATAATAGAGTAAAGTATAGTAATGTATGTTAATTTCTAGCTGTAAAGTGAATATGAATATATTTTGTATACTCTTAAAAATAGATACAGGGCTTTCTGCTTTGCTATGTAGTAATAAAACATGTTTTTTACTTATTTTATATCTTTGGCATGGTGTGTCTATGTAAGGTTTGGAACGTATCTATGCCCTTTATCATTGTTTCCTATGGAAAATAACTCGTTTTTTCACGCGATTTTCCATTTACCCGACACTTCTGAGAACCTATCTAGGCGTTATTCTGAGAACTAGGTGTATATATATATATATATATATATATATATATATATATATATATATATTATATATATATATATATATATATATATATATATATATATTCCACTGCGCATCAATAAAAAATATGCTTAAATACTCATCTTCATATTACAAGAGTATATGTACATGTATATAGAAATACAATGCGCATTATATTTAACTTGAAAGCAGCAATAGAGTATTTACTCCTAAAACTTTATATACAGTAGTTATGTAAATATAAATAAGGAAAACATAATATACATTGGTAGTTTTGAATATTTATTACTGTCAAAACTTTACAAATAGCATGAAGTTTCTGAATGTTATTTCTCTATTTTCATAACATTACCTGTTTCTCTATTTTCAAAATTTTGCTTCTCTTGTGTATCACCACATAATTTGTCTCTTCATCTTTGTCATTCTTATGGTCTTTATCTAGTTCTCTCATACTACCAATCAAGAAAAGTCTCAGATTTGACAACTATATCATTGCACGTTTCCTTTTTTATTTGTTCTAATACGTCAGTTCCATCAATGTTTTCACCACTATTTTGGTTTTTTCCTTTACTGTTCACATAGGGATTCATTTCAGAAGTTATTCTCTGAGCACTTTCACTGTAGCAACTTTTGCAAGTGTAATGATTACCTTCACTTCTGGAAGAAAAATCCAGATTTTGAAAATCTTTTATAGTGAAAAACTTGTGGCACATACTACAAGCTCGCAATTTTTCTTCACACTTGGTCAGATGCTTTTCCAAAGTAACTTTCTTAAGAAATGATTTACCACGTATATTATTGCATGAGAGAGATTTACCTCGACTGTGAATTAAATAATGTCTTTTCAAATGAGAGCTCTTTGTAAAAGGTTTATTGCATAGGTTGCATTTATGAGGGTTTTCTTCACTATGAATTAAGCTATGTTGCTTTAAGACTATCTCAGAAGAAAGTGCTTTATTGCACACACTACATACATAACTATGAGTGTGAGTCAAGTTGTGATTTCTTAATTCTGCTCTCCGAGCATATGCTTTATTGCAAATTGTACAAACATGAGGTTTTTCCCCACTATGAACAACATAATGTTTTTTCAAATCTTCTCTCAAAGAAAACGATTTACTACATATTTCACATTTGTGAGGCTTTTCGCCAGTGTGCACAAAAGAGTGCCGTCTCAAGTCTACTTCCCTAGCAAATGATTTGTTACATATAGAGCATGAGTGGGGTTTTTCTCCAGTGTGAACAAGGGAATGTCGTTTCAAATTTATTTTTCGAAGGAAAGACATTTTGCAAATCATGCATTCATGAGGTTTCTCTCCACTGTGAATTACCAAGTGTTGCTTCAGGAATCTTTTACTTTTAAAATGTTTATGACAGATATCACATGAAAAAGGTTTTTCTTCACTGTGATTTAGATAATGTTCGTTTAATGCACTGTTTCTTGAATAGGATTTCTGGCATATCGAACAAGAATAGGGCTTATTACCAGTGTGAGTCTTGTAATGTTGATTTAAAGCCCCCCTTTGTTTGAAACCTTTATTACACATGGTGCAAACATGTGGTCTTTCATTAGTCAGCATTTCCATCTCCATTTTCGTCGTTGATCTTCAATACTCACTTTTTCAGTTAGTTATCAGCTTTCATTATAGGTATTGTAATTTGAACTTCCATACAATATATTCGATTTTCTAATTTAATTGAAATATTTCAAGCTGTTTCTAATGGATATCAATCTAGATAAGGAGAGGAAATATAGCCCTCAAACATTGGCTAATGTGGTGTTTTTTCAGTGTCTGCAAGTGAAAAATAGATAAAAAATATTAGTAATCTTAAATTTTAGTGACATGTATGAAGAGTATATATATATATATATATATATATATATATATATATATATATATATATATATATATATATATATATATATATATATATATATATATATATATATATATATATATATATATATATATATATATATATATATATATATATATATATACAGCTAAAGGTTTTTTGAACTTAAATAGGTCAGTCCAGGACAGTTCGATGTTAAGTCTTCCTTCAGTTACAGTTCTTTTTCTATGCCTACAGCTACACTGAATATTCTTGGATATTCATCCCACATCTTTTATCCCTTCACATCTGACAAGTCATTACACTCTCCATCTCTGTTTCTCTTTATGTAGTTTTCGTGCCCAGGCCCGATGAGGGCTGTTTTATTTTATATTTTTTTTTTAGCCCGTCCTGGTGCCACAATCATTAAAAAAAAAAAAAAAAAAAAAAAAAAAAAAATATATATATATATATATATATATATATATATATATATATATATATATATATATATATATACAGTGTTACCTCCCTTATCGCGGTAGTTCGGTTCCGGGACCCAGCGCGAACCAGGAAATCCGCGGAGTAGGATCAGCCTATATGTACATAGATATTTTAATGTATTTTTACGTTTACACTGTATAAACCCTCCCTGTACTGTTAAAAAAACACCCTTAACATTATAAATAACAGCAAGCAACGTAATTTTTTTATGAAAGTGATAGGAAAACTTACCGTGAATGAGGTGATGATGACTTGACATACATAGGTTCCATATTTTACAATAATTTTTACGTTTACGTAAAATAGCGGCCGACATCCACAAACTTTTTTCCTTCTTTCAACATATCTAAGAGTTTCACTTTATCTACAATGGTTAACATTTTCCTTTGCCGCTTAGGCTCACTACAAGATGCCTTAGAAGATGAAGGATGCTTGGGAGGCATTGCAAAGGTTAAAATATGCGAGTAAAAAAATCACAAGCAAAACACATTAATAATAATAAGCACAACGTGAATGGCGCACACGAGTGATGCGAGACAATGGAAGATGATGGAAGCCTTTGTCCGAAATGCTGATAGCGGTATCGTATTTTACATGTTGCAATACTGTTAGTATTTATTTTTTTTACTATATTTTACAGTTATATTATTCTTAGGCTAAGAAATACGTTTTTTTTTATCAATAAAATCATGAAACTACTGGAAATATAAATATATATGCTAGCTCACGTAGCTTTGACCCCAATACATTGTACGCTATCGAACACAAGCAAAACGTTTAATAAGCACAACGTGAACGGCGCACACGTGAGTTAGACTGAACGAGTCTTTGTCCAAAACGCTGATAGCGGTATCATATTTTACATGTTGCAATACTGTTAGTATTTATGTTTTTTACTATTTTTTACTGTTTTATTATTCTTAGGCTAATAAATACGTTTTTTTTATCAATAAAATCATGAAACTACTGGAAATATAAATATATATGCTAGCTCACGTAGCTGCGACCCCAATACATTGTACGCTATCGAACACTATTTCGTATGATGCAATACTGTGAGTTGTACTGTACGTACGTATATCATTCAGTTATTAGTACAATGTATATTAATTTAAAATTCATTTACTTATTTGATGATTGTACAAAATCTATTGTATTTATTCATTGTAATTTGGACCAAATATTCCATTTGTAAAGATTATACTGTACTTTTCAAAAGAGGTGGTCAATAAATGTATCTATGTATCTATCTACATTTATGTTTTTTACTATCTTTTACTGTTTTATTATTTGTAGGCTGGGAAATAATTTTTTTTTATCAATTAGATAATGAAATATGTTTTTTCAATAAAAAAAAAATGAAAATACTGAGAATTTTTTTTTTATATTTTAGTATTTTTGCATATACCCATGAAATAAAATAATAATTTATCCAAAAAAAAAAAAAAAGCGATACAGTGAGAAAGCGAACCAAGAAACGCGAATAACCGGGGTAACACGGTGTATATATATATATATATATATATATACATGAATAATTTTTTTATATATATATATATATATATAAATATATATATATATATATATATATATATATATATATATATATATATATATATATATATATATATATATATATATATATATATATATATATATAGTAACCCCTCGTTTATCGCAGCGGTTCGGTTCCAGGACTGGCCGCGATAGGTGAATTTCCGTTATTAAAAAAAAAATAAATAAATAAATATATGATGATGATGATTGTGACACCGAGATGGGGAAAAAATGATAAAATAAAACAGCTTTTATCAGGCTGTAAAGAGAAACAGAGATGGAGAGTGTAATGACCTGTCAGATATGAAGGGATTATAAAGATGTGTAATGAATATCCAATTCTCTGCTGGGTTTTAATATACCTCTGCATTAATTTCATGATGTCGATTCCAAAAATTTTCCTTAGAACTTATTATTATTATTATTATTATTATTATTATTATTATTATTATTATTATAAATATTATTATTATTATTGGCAACAATAATTTTCCTTTGATAATGATTGTGGAGCCTATTATTATTATTATTATTATTATTATTATTTTGTAATTAAACCATTATTTTTACAATAATGTAGTTTTGGTTGAATTAACAAGAGTTAATTAAAGATTTTCTCTCTCTCTCTCTCTCCAACATTCTATTCTACCCAACCCCCCCCCACACTCTCTTTGTCCCAGCCAACTAGGGAGGGGCTCTGTACGCAGTTATTAAAGTAAATCAACCAACAGATGCACAAACAATGATGAGCTCTTAATAATAATAATAATAATAATAATAATAATAATAATAATAATAATAATAATCTCCACAATCATCATCAAACGAAAATTATTGTTGCCAATAATAATAATAATAATTAATAAGAATAATATAGTAGGATCCAAGGAGAATTTTTGTAATAGACATCATGAAAGTAATGCAGACGTATATTAAAACCCAGCAGAGACTTGGATATTCATTACACATCTTTTATAATCCCTTCACATCTGACAGGTCATTACACTCTCCATCTATGTTTCTCTTTGCAGCCTGATAAAGGCTGTTTTATTTTAACATTTCTTGGCCCGTCCTTGTGTCACAATAATAATAATAATTAAAAAAAAAATCCCCCCAAAAAAAATCCGCAATGCACTGAATTCGCAATTGGTGAACAACGATATAGCGAGGGATTACTATACAGTATATATATATATATATATATATATATATATATATATATATATATATATATATATATATATATATATATATATATATATATATATATATATATATTTTATATATATATATATATATATATATATATATATATATATATATATATATATATATATATATATATATATATATATATATATATATATATATATATATATATATATATATATATATATATATATATTCTTGTTTATGAGAAAAAACTATTTTCTGCTACTTATATTTCACTGGATACATGAAGAGCAAATGAATTTATATTTTTGTTTGTATGTAGACAACAGAAGGGTCTGCCTGTTTCTTATTTCACAGTATACAGTACTACCTATGGTGTGTAAAAAGAATTTGGCTCTACATAGCACTTACACACTCAGATGTATATTAAGGGACAATATTTAAATACAGATTTGATTAGCAAGAGTATAATTAAAGATACTTTGCACACATTTAGCTTTAAAAAAAAAATTCTGGAGCTTAGGAGAAAACTTTTCATTCTCATATACATGGATATCATACAAGGTGACTGAAGGATAGTGAAAGAAGCATACACCACCTCCAACTCTAAAATTATATCTGATACAGTAAGAGATACAGAAAGAAAGGGAGAGGAGAGGACCTGCTGCCTTGAGCAATGTTGCCACCAAGATGGTTTTTGTGGTTTCTGGCATAATGTGTTCAGAAATATATTTGAATATATAGTATATATTTCAACTTACTTTCCTATACTCAGCATATCGAAAATGCCTTTTAAATAAGACCTTGACCCGTATAAACCCTTAAAAGCAACCCCGGAAAATCTCTCAATACTATAAGAATACTTGATTGTTGAACTTTTTAACAGCAAGTATAGTATACATATTCACTGATGCTAATGTAACAAGAAAAAAATAAAGAAAATTTAGCTCATAAATACCTCCTGTATACCCTTTCAAAACAACGAAGACCCCATGTACAAGTGAACAAAAATTAAACACAATATTAAAAAACTTTTACCTCTTGATATGATTTTATAATTTATATAATCTGACATATATTTATTGCTATTTTCTTAATTCGTTTGGATTTTCGCGAGAATGTAACATTTTGTTGCAAACCAATGTAAAGTTATATTAACTGACGTCATTGACATCTTGTTCCCATTTGAAAAAAAAAAATGACGGTCCTAGCGAAGTCACACTAGATTCTTACAGACAAGTCCTGGATGAAGGCTGCTACGGCGCCTGTGCTTCCAGCTCTATACTGCTCTCTCTGTGACTACAAAATCTTCTTGTTCTTCTGTGTAATGGACAGCAACACAATGCTTGGTCGACTCATTGGTACTTTTACTATATTCTAAAGGAAAGGAACATACATACATACATATACCTTGGCTGTTTCCCCCTTTAATTGGGGGGGTAGCCATCAAAAAAGGAAAACAGTTTGGGGAGAATTTATTCTCCCCTCTACTCCCCTTCTTCTTTGACGTCTCACAGGAGGTTGGTAGTGAGGAAATTCTACCGATTATGGTAACCATGGACAAGAATCTCGTCAATAACAACAAAAGAAACTATTTTTTATGGTAGCATTAAATGGTTTAACCAAATACCCAACAGTAACAACGAGTCGAATCAACAAATTGCATTGAAATGCCAGAGCCAAGTTACAATATGAGTACTGTAGTTGCACCTTCAAGAGACTTGCAGTAATACCACAGGAAAATGTTATACTAAGCAGTCAGGGTTACCAGACAAAACAATGAAACATGCACAATTTTTTTAAAAGTACATTACAATAGGTATATTATTTAAATGTAATTAA
The DNA here is from genome assembly GCA_037179515.1 of Halocaridina rubra. NCBI lineage: Eukaryota > Metazoa > Arthropoda > Malacostraca > Decapoda > Atyidae > Halocaridina > Halocaridina rubra. The sequence goes on along the minus strand of JAXCGZ010009454.1, from coordinate 174,635 downwards.
GAGTATTTAATATTGACGTTTCTACTATATGTTAAGCCCACCTTTAACATGTGAAGGTTGTTTCCGGATATAGCAATATTAAGATAAAGGAAAAATATTTGGGATTAGGTGACTGACATTAAATGAAGCAATATAAATTAATAAACACACACACACGCATATATATATATATATATATATATATATATATATATATATATATATATATATATATATATATATATATATATATATATGCCTCATTCCCTGTTGTAAGGGGGTGGCTGAGCCAAGAAATGTGCATTCACTACGATCTACACATACCTCAACCACTCCTCTCAGCTCCTTGGGGATAAAGGTTTGGCTCATCTCCCCCACTTACACCCAGCTTGGGTCACCCACAAAGTAGGCCGGCAAGTATATTATACAACGAGGCCCGACAGCTGCAGCTGGTTTACAGCCACCGCTTCATCACATGGCAACTCCCCTCACACCCTTCCATGAGAGTTCACTGAACTAGCAGGTGCAAGATATCCCTTTGGCCCACATCATCTATGCACAAGCTTCCTCCTCTCATTCCTGTCTCTCTTACACACACACTTCCCTGTTCCACTGACATGCCACGTGCATTCAGTTCCCTTTTCACACCATCCATCCATTTTTTCTAGGTCTCCCTCTTGACCTAACTCCAATTACTTCTGCACTCCACACTCTTTTTCAATATTTATCACTCATCTTTTCCATGTGTCCAAATCAACTCAACACACTCTGATCTAGCCTATCTGACAGCTTCCTTTCAACACCCATTTTCTTTAAGACATCCTCATTTCTTACTCTATTTATTCTAGATACACCAACCATACTGTGGAGGATTTCCTAAGTGTTATTAACCTTTAATCTTATAACCCCCTAACTTCGGAAATCCTAACACGGTAGAGGCCTACAAACGATATTAAAATTATATTCTCTACCAATAAAATATAGTTAATATTACATGCAAAGACATACATGCAAATATTTTATAAGGGGGTCTGTAAACTGCTGATATGTGAATTATTAAATAAATTCTCCTCAACTTAAATTAACACTTCCTCACACAGAATAATATATTTTCCAACATACATTCTACCCATGAGTGTTTTATTAAATGAGTTAATTCTGTCCCTCACACGTAGTTATAAACATTATTAGAAATAAGTTAAATATGTACTCCCAAATGTCGTCAGCAATCACGGGACTCCGAATCAAACTCAAATATCTTCTGATCCACGGATCTCTACTTGAGTGTCTCGTAGTATCTCACGAGGACAACTAATTACTCATTATCAAACTTATAAGCTCCGTCAATAATAATGGTAAACATGAGTGTCTCCTAGCATCTCACTGTTCTGGTTTTTACGTCACGGACTCCCTTCTCTACCAAGGGCTAGGACGGTTGCCTTCTTGCGAAGGACTTGTTTTGGCAGATGTAATCATTACCCTGAGAGCATGCCCTTGCTAACCTCAGACCGTGACGGGGCACGAACCCTCGACCTGACGCCTCAGAGTTGCGGACGCTACCGCTTGAGCCACGGTGACTACTCATAGCATCTCATGAGTTCAACTAAGTATTTATTATTAAATGTATATGCACCATCAATAATCACGGTAGCAAATGTATTTCATAAATTTCAGCTACGACCGATTTCACACATCCTAAACATGAGTGTCTGGTAACATCTCACAAGGACAACAGACTTTTTGTAAGAAAGTCTCACAAAACTCCCATCGTTTGTAGGAGTTCTTGGTACTAGGACTAACTTGAGTTATGGCTTACTTACAACAGTTCTCTGTTCAAACAGGCAATGTAATAAGCATTATCAAAGAGGTTAAAGGTTAATGGCTAAAATCCATTAGCGACTCACGTTCCTTTCTCCGTCTTCTACAGCCAGCCTCCATAATAAACTACACATTATACATATGAATATACGTGTATACTTGCTAGAAATGAATAGTATACATACTAAGTCTAAAAGTATACAAACATGCACTTATGTTACAATAAACGATACTATCATGCAAAACAACACTTACATAATGTACGTAGAAATAAACTGTCTTGAAATATATTCAAGACATATTGGGTCCCTCCAAAAAAGAAAAAAGGGGGATGTCCCCATCAGTGCTACAATTTATCATCAGTGATTAAGCATGCCCACAATTCTTCAACCTTTTGGGCAGCTTGATGTTCAGTCTTTCATAATTTGATGATTCCTCTTTGTATACTTCTGATAACAGATCTTCTCATGAAATCTTTTCAGACCAGGCTCTCTGAATAAGAATTTTTCCTCTTCTTAGCAAGGGTGAAATTAGACCTAAGGGGTCAAAAACTATACCCACCAGTGATAGAAGATTCTGTTTGGTCAGCATTTAACTTCATCTCTAGCCTTCAGACCTTTTAGCGACAACTATTCTGTATTAATAGTCCGGATTAAACTAAAGATTGATATGTTAGGAGATCTAGAGTCTTGCATTGTTGGAATTCCATGCTTGCAGTGATATTCTGGCCCTTGCTCACTCTACATCTGCAGTATTGGATATATCAAACTGTTTCTCTTCACTGGTGCAAACATCCAACAAATTATCTACATGAAGATTCTCCAATATCTCCTCTAACTGTTCTACTAGTGGCTTCATTTGTCCAAAGGCGCTCTGAAAATTGTGTGGGAGAGGAGTGTTGATAGGCCTCCTGGGAACAGAATCTGTAAAACCTCCAAGTGTAGTTTTATCTTCTTAATGCACTTCTTGCTTATTTACTCCAGTTCTCTCTGGCTCCCACAACTTATTAACAGGCTCTATGGCCTCTTCAATCAACAACTTATTAACAGGCTCTATAACCTCTGCAATCAGCAACTTATTAACAGGCTCTATTGCCTCCTCAATCAACAACTTATTGACTGGCTCTATGGCCTCTTCATTCAACTCTTGAATAGAAGCAGGCAAAAACTGTGTTCCTACTCGCATAACAATTTGGCTTTACACATTACTGGATTCATGTTGAGTATCATGAGAAATATGACCATACAACATGACACCACCCAGGGTTTCCATCAAAAGTATAAACATCCCACGAGTAATTTAACTCTGACTCTTCTTTTCCCCAATTTAAAAACTACATATACAACAGGAAAACTTCCTTTCTTCGTTTCAGAACAAAAGACATCAATGCCATGAGACACTTCATCTACTGGGCTTCATTTAAGCCTTCCAGCTAATTCCCTAGTTATAAAGGAACACTGGGAACCTGTATCAAACAATAACCTAGTGTTTACCCAGAGGTTTCCCTTTGAGATGCTTATTTTTCCACTGGCAGTAGGCAGAGCACATGCAGGTAAACTTGGTTCACCATTTACTTTGTATTGCATTTATAGTCATCACACCAACATGTTTCTGGTCCTTTTCTGAGTCAGAATGTTCCTGCTCATTGCTTGGCTCATCTATTAATTTTGAACCATTTTCTGACTGTTCATTCAGAAATGTAGGTTCTTCAAACCTTCTACAAAACTGTAACACTTGTTACAGTTTAACTGAGTGTAACATTTATTTGCATAATGCCCAGACTGAGTACATCTCATACATTTGTTACTGTCTCTCAGTTTGTCTCTGCGTTCATTTATGCTTACTACTTTATTACACTGCGCAGACATTTGACCTTGCCAACCACAGAATATACATTCTGTTTTACTATTTACTCTTTTTGCAACCGCACCATAACTACTTACACTCTTTTTATAGGACTTGGTCTCATCCTTCTGGGAGGTTTGGGTCTCTCCCTTTGTGTTACCTTTAGTGTTGTTGCCTTCTATATGATATATATATTTTTCCATGTTCCTTCAAGTGTGTTCAAAGGAAGGATATTTTGTCTATTTTCATGCTAATCCAGTTCTCTACATCTGGTAATTTCATTATCATAAGTTTTTAAAACACCCAAGCAGTGTTCTTCATGTCTCTATAATTTTTCAGACTTCAAGTAATGGCTTCTACTTCCTGCTTGAACTTAAAAAGTGATGAATAATTAGAAGAGGGAGTTGGTATTTAACCAATTTCCTCATTAAATTTCGTACAATCCTATCCTTGCTGGCATAAACAGCTTGTAGCTGTTGAATGCATTTATCATAACTCTCACTAGCAACAGGATATCCCTTTATGGCATTTTTTGCATCTCCTTTAAGGGCCTTTCTTAAGATGGTAAACTTTGTCATAGTTGGCATAGATGTAATAGATACTAAACTATCAAACGCATCCCAAAACTTGTTCCATTCATCGTAGTTTCCAGAGAACTGTGGTATTTTTACTTCAGGAAATCTAGGTGTGAGTTGTCCACTGGGGAGGCTTGAACTCTCGAAACTAGGAGCTCCAGTACTCTTCATAGTTCCTAACTTACGAATCCGCTCTAGGACAGCTAAGCTGTTTTAGCTACATTGTCAGGTTCTATATCTTTCTCTTCCGAATCCCTTTTAAGGAGCTTATTCACGACATATTCTTCATATTTCCTATCATATCTTCCAAATCTTTCAGTTAGAGTATGACGACATCTTTCAACATAAGTAAAACAAGATTCTCATCATCATCTTTGGCAAGTTCTGTTTGACACTGAACACAATCACATTGAACCAATTCCCGAAGACGTTGTAATGCTTCATGTTAAACCGACATATTGAGAAAGCAAATAGAACATAAGAGAACAACAAACAAATAGTTGATTTAAATATTTTATCAAAGAAACCACGATCTTCTTTATATACCCACAATGTAACAAACATTCACTCTTCTAAAGAGTAACAAATGACAATCTTCCAAAATTTCAAGATAATAACAGTTATTCAATTTCGTCAATATTGATGCCAATCCATTAAGTGTAAAACACACTATTCATCAATTAAACGACACTGTTAAGTCTGCAACAGTAAATGGAAAGTGTAATGTACACCACACTGTTCCTTTAATAAATGACACTGTGCACCTACCAGTAGGTGGGTCACTACCTTCTGTTTATTTACGTAAACAAAGGAATCAATACTACATTCTAGACATCGTTAAATGGGAAATATGTAAACACCCAAATTCCTAAAAACCACAGTTCACCCAGCCAAATTTGGGTACTAATTTTCAATTTACTTAGCGGATGCTCAACTATGAAAGTATATTTCGGTTCCACAAAGAGAGAACCACTTTATCCATGCGGGAAAAGGATACTCTTATTTATTTCAACAACCACTTAAATTTCAAATTATGTTTGCAGTATTTTTTTTCCGCTGAAATATGGACGGTTTTAACCGTAGAGTTTCACACTAACTTCTTATAAAGCGGGAGTTTATCTGAAATGTACATTAGCTTCACCATTACCACACCAATTCTCATCTGGTTCAAAGGACCAAAAGCTGTGGAGGATTTCCTATGTGTTATTAACCTTCAATCTTATAACTTCCTAAATTTGAAAATCCTAACAGAGCTTTGGTAGAGGCCTACAGACGATATTAAAATTAAATCCTCTACCAAATGTAGTTAACGTAGTCTCCGTGGCAAAATGGTAGCGTCTGCGACTCTGAGGCGGCAGGTCGAGGGTTCGCGCCTCATCACGGACTGAGGTTAGTAAGAGCATACACTCAGGGTAACGATTACATCTGCCAAAACAAGTCCTTCGCAAGAAGGCAACCGTCCTAGCCCTTAGTTGATAAGGGAGTTCGTGACGTAAAACCGAAACAATAAAATGTAGTTAACATTACATGCATAGACATAAATGCAAATATTTTATAAGGGGGTTTGTGAACTGCTGATATGGGCATTATTAAATAAATTCTCCTCACCTTAAAACTTCCTCATACAGAAAAATAAAGCTTCCAACATACATTCTATCTACAAGTGTTTAATTAAATGAGCTAATGCTGTCCCTCACATGTAGTTATAAACATTGTTAGAAATAAGTTCAACCTGTACTCATCTATACGGACACCCAAATGTCGTCAGTAATCACGGGACTCCGTATCAAACTCAAATATCTTCTGATCTAAGGATCTCTACCAGGTTCTTCTACTTGAGTGTCTCTTAGTATCACACGAGGACAACTAATTACTCATTATCAAACTTATCAGCTCCGTCAATAATCACGGTAAACATGAGTGTCTCTTAGCATATCACGAGTACAAGTAATTAATCATTAATAATGTATATGCACCGTTAATAATCACAATAGCAAATGTATTTCATAAATCTCAGCTACGACCAATTTCACACATCCTAAACATGAGTGTCTCGTAGCATCTCACGAGGACAACAAACTTTTTGTAAGAAAGTCTCACAAAACTTCCATCATTTGTATGAGTCCTTGGTACTAAAACTAATTTGAGTCATGACTTGCTTACAACGGTTCTTTATTCAAACAGGCAATGTATTAAGCGTTATCAAGGAGATTAAAGGTTAATGGCTAAAATCCATTAGCGACTCACATTCCTTTCTCCATCTTCTACAGCCAGCCTCAATAATAAACTACACATTATACATACAGATATATGTGTATACTTAATAGAAATGAATAGTATACATACTATGTCTAAAAGTATACATACATGCACTTATGTTACAATAAACGAAACTATCATGCAAAAGAACACTTACATAATGTACGTACAAATAAACTATCTTGAAATATATTCAAGACACATACTTCTCAAACACCTCATCTCTGTTACATTCAACTTGTTCCTTTCATCCTCTCTTGCATTTTAAGTCTCTGCTCCATACTATGCATGTCGGCACAATCACACCTTCATATATCCTTTTCTTTGCATTCATTCCCAAATATCTATTTCTCATTACACTTTTCAACTCACCTAGACAGTCCACTCTGTGATTTACCTTTACATCCACTTGTCCACTCCTTACATGCGACCCCCAGATACTTGAAACTTTCAACATCTTCAAGCTACTCCCCATTCACTCCTATATTCTATCTGTTAACATTAACACTCCTCGGGCATCACATGACTTTGCTTTTACCAGTATTCACATGCAGCTTCCTTCTTTCACACACTAACAAACTCAGTCACCAAATGATTCAATTCATTCTCAGTATCTGCCACCAGTACAGTATCATCTACAAATAGCAACTGATTCAGCTCCACAACCTTCCATCCTCACCCACTAATTCCAAGCCATTGTCTAATACTCTTTCCTGTACTTCTATTACCACTCCATCCATGTACACATAAAATAACCATGGCGACATTACACAACCTTGACGTAACCCTACATTCACCTCAAACCAATCACTCATACCTTTCCCAACTCTCACACATACTCTACTATTCATGTAAAAACTCTTAACCGCATTCAACAAACTTCCATTTATTCCATACAGTCACAACACACTCCACAACCCATCTCTATCTACCCTGTCATACGCATTCTCAAAGTCCATAAAAGCCCAAAGAGTGTCCCTACCTTTCTCCAAGAACTTCTCACACACACTTGTCTTAGTGCAAATACCTGATCCACACATTCTCTTCCTCTCCTGAACCCACATTGTTCTTCCCCAGTCAGTCTCTTAGTACCTCTCCTAACTAACTCTCTCAATTAATACTCTTCCATATACCTTACCAACTACACTCAACAAATTAATTCCTCCAGTACCATTCCTAATTCTCTTGATTAACACTCTTCCACATACCTTATCGACTATACTCAACAAACTATTTCCTCTAAAACTACTACACTTATATTTATCTTCTTTCCCTATGTAAAATGGAACTACATATGTACTCCTTCAGTCAACTGGGATCCTCCCTTTCCTGAAACGTACTTTCAACAACCTAACCATCCATGCTACTAATGCCTCCCCACCTTTTTACAAGCACTCAACATGACACCCATCGATCCCTGGTGCTTTACCTGCTTTCATTGCTCTATATGCCAAATGTACCTCCTCTTTTGTAATATCTCTGTCATTCTCATTCTCCATTTGTTTCCCACAGCCACAATCTCTGCCTCTCTATCTTCTTCCTTATTTAGCAGATTCTTGAAATATTCAGCCCATCTATCTTCTCACCTTTATTTCATCTACTATCAATTGCCCATGTGCTCATTTCACCATCTCCTCCCTACCACACACACCTTTTCTCGCTCTTTTCACTTCCTTTCGAAACATCTTTTTATTCCTTTCAAAATTCTCAGACAAGCATCTGCTCCACCTAACATCTGCTTCTCTCTTTGCCTCCTTCACCATGTGCTTTGCTAACCTCCTCTTTGCACAATACCTTTTATACACCTCTACATTACTTACCTGCAACCATACCTCAAAAGCCTGCTTCTTTTCAGCCACTACTGCACTCGCCTGCTCATTCCCCCATTAACTACCATTCCTTTTACTTCCTCCAGTTAGTCTCCGTCCACACATTGCCTCGGCATAATTTTATAACTTCCTCCTTGAAGCACCCCCATTCTTCTTCTACTCCCTACTCCACTTTCCCTCTCACTAGCCTTATACTCACAGTCTCTTTCTTTCTTATACTATTCATTCACTTTTAGCACCTATCTTCCTCTCTCGCTCCTCCTCTTTCTCCACTTTTCTCTCACTCTACTTTCCACTAAATAATGATTAGATATTCCACCACTAGCTCCTATCAGTACATTCACATCCAATACTTTTCCACTAACCCTCCTGTTCACCACAACATACTCCATTAATGCTCTGTCAACTACTATTCCATAATCAACTCTGACCCATGTGTACTTCCACACATCCTTCTTTTTAAATACAGTATTAGATATCAACATCGTTCTCTCAATACACATTTCTATCATTTTTTCTCCACTCTAATTCCTACCAGGTACTCCATACTTCCCAATTACACTATCCACTGGCTCATTCCCTATTCTAGCATTCAAATTTCCCATCAACACCATACTCACATTCATTCCCAAGTCTTCCACGCACCTTGCTTGACTATTCGGTGGCTGGAGTACAACTTCAAGAGACAGAAAATGAGAGATCTAGGAGTAAACATACTGGCAGATTTGTCTCCAGAAATACATATAAATGGCATTGTAAGGGCAGCATATGCATACTTATCAAATGTAAGGGTAGCCTTCAGGCACATGGACAAGGAAATGTTCAGAAATATTTATGTAACCTATGTGAGGCCAAAACTCGAATATGCAGCCCCCTTTTGGAATCCACACTTGAAAAAGCACATAGCTAAGCTTGAAAAAGTTCAAAGACATGCCACGAAACTGGTGCTAGAAATACGCAATCTCAGTTATGATGAGAGGCTGAGGGAATTAGACTTACCATCACTCGAATATAGAAGATTGAGGGGGGATATGGTGACTAGTCTTTAAATCCCTTCATGGTTATGATAGAGTGTATAGGGATCGATATTTTGATATGGCTGGCTCTAGAACTAGAGGTCATAGTTTGAAGCTTCGTAAGAAAACTTCTTTGCAGGATGTAAGGAAATACTTTTTCAGTGTAAGAGTAGTTGATAATTGGAATTGGCTAAGCGAGGAGGTAGTTAATGGTATCTCAATCCATAGTTTTAAGGACAGGTATGATAAGTATCACTAAGTATAAAATGGAACCGATCAGGAGACGGGAAGATACGAGCTTTGGGCTCTTTCCCGTAAACACAATTAGGTAAATACTCGTCATTTCATCCAAAATTCTTCTCTTTCTCCCTCACTTATTTCACTGGCAGGGCCACATGCGCTTACATACGCCCAAGGCTCGCATCCCAGCCTCATTTTAGCCACTACTGTTCGAGAGGATACTTCCTTCCAGTCTACCACACACTTCTCTCTTCACTTACTAACAGAGTCACTCCCTCTCTCTACTCCCGATAGCCTACCTACCACACTCCCAAATGTAACCTCACTATTCCCTTTTATCAGTTTCACTTAGTGCAAGTACATCTATCTTTCTCTCCACAAACATACTTCCTGTCACCTCCCTCTTACTTTCATTTACATCATTCAGAGACCCAATTACTGGGGTTCTGACTGGATCTTTCCTGCCAGAATACCCCCGCATCTCTTGGCTCCTCGTAGGATGAAAATATACAGAGAAGGAGATTCTCAATCCCCCAGCTCCGCTTCATTTAGTCAACTTTTATGACACGCAGGGGAACAGAGGAAATATTCTTAACCCCCCTCCCTCAGGAGAACTCCTACCAGAACTCTAGTGTGTGAGTCTCTGAATGTGTGTGGTAGTGGCGTGAGTAAGGGTAGAATTGAAGAGATTGCCAGTATGTCCGTGAAAAGGAGGATGGATGTGCTAACAGTGGCAAATAATGTTGAAAGGGAGAGGTGAGGTGCATTCTGGTAATGAGGTAGGTAGGGTATCTGAAGTACATGGAGGGCAAGGAAGAGGAGGGAGTCGCATTAGTGGTAAGTGATGATATTAGCAAGTGTATGGTAGAGTGGAAGGAAGTATCTTCAAGGAACGCATGGTTTAAAATGAGATTGAGACACGGGGATTTGGAATTTGTAAGTGTGTACGGCCATGGCATTGAGAGAAGAGAGGAGGAAAGAGAAGAGTTTTGGAATATTCTGAATGTGTGAGTGGACTTATGAATGAATGAGTGTGGTGTTGATGGGAGATATAAATGCTAAAGTGGAGGATGAGATGATGGAGTACCTGTTAGAAATAAGAGTAGAGAAAATGATAGAAATGTGTATTGAGAGATATACTGATTACCAACACTGATTTTTTAAAGAAAAGTATATGGGTCAGAGTAGATAATAGGATTATGTTGTGGTGGAAAGGAGGATGAGTGGAAGAGTATTGGATGTAATGTATTGAGAGGAGCTTGTGGTGGAATATCTGATCATTATTTAGTAGAAGATAGAGTGAGAGGTAGTAAGGTGAAGAAAGATAAGGGAAAGGAAGAGATGTTTAAAGTGAGCAAACTGAATGAGAAAGAGGAAGAATGTGAATATGAGATTAGTCTGAGGAATGTGTGGGATGCAGGAAGAAAAATGAAATTGTTTTAAGTAGGAAGTTCTGATGCATGCAGAGGTAGTTGTGGGATAAGCCCAATGGGTGGGAGCAGAATGAAGATCAGTGATGGTGGGTTGAGGAGGCGAGAACAATAATGGCTGACAAACAGGTTCTGTCTTCTTTAAATATTTTTGTTCTTGGTACAGGACATTTGAAAGAAAGGGTGAGGACAAATAGGCTTAGTTAAAATAGTTGATTATCTTTTTTTTTTTTTTTTTTTTTTGTACAGTTGTGGGCAACCTTACTGATTACAGTGGGTTATGGCAAGTTAGGAAAAAATTACCTTGTGTTGCATATGACTGCTCTTTTGCACTAGAAATGTTCTTATATAATTTTTCTATCATTCTTAATCTTTTTCATTATCACTGAGATTCTTCAGGAAGTCTGAAAAGTTAAGTGGAATCATGATGTTTCCTGCAGCCTGTAAAATTATCAAATAGTAATTAAATACTAGTGGACAGAGGTTATGTACAAATGTGTAATATTCACCTTCGTTTTATATTAACTATAAATATTCTATTATTATTGTGAAGTCTCCACGATTGCTTCCAGAGGGACTCAAAATACTTTTACCCTCCATTTCTCACTTTGACCTGGAAGAATAATACAGCCTGGTATCTACACATACATGGAAAGAGCCAACTAGTGTATATGGGGATCTTTCAGAATTTCTAGGTGCCATGAATGTTTTCTTTGTGTAGTATTTTTGTATTAGCCTCCAATATTTCTTGTGTGATGGAAATCTGGTGTTATTGTATGATGATGTGGGGCATCTTTTTGTAAGTGATGTTATTCTTCAGATCACATTAGTTATAATAATTCCAATATGAGACCATTGAAGACTGCAGTCTTCATGGGAGTAAGTACAGGGGGTCCCCGTTATAAACATCGCCCAACTTTTCGTTGTCAACATTTTAATGCAACGACAAAAAATTCCAGTTGATTAATTTTTCATCAATAGATGATGCTAATGGTGTGTTACATAACACCCAAATTTAGAGAGAGAGAGAGGAAAAGCTTTTGGGTATCATCTCCTCAGTGTATTATAATAATAAAAATAATAATAATACGTATGATATAGGAGAGAGAGAGGGAGAGTAGCACTTATGCTAATGTCTTCTTTGTGTTTAATAATAATAATACATGTGATATGAGATGAAACACACTTATGCTAGTCTTTTTCTTTAGTAATAATACATATGACAGAGAGAGAGTGTGAGAGAGATAAAAAGCACTTAGGCTAATGTCTTCTTTGTGTTTAATAATACTGTAATAATAATAACATCATCTAAATTGCTAAAACCCCACCTAATACACTTGCTAAAGACGTTAGTCGGTATCTACCCCCTTTCAGATTGTACATATACTCTGGACTTCTCTTTTTAGTGTGTAGAGTATGAATGTATTAGACACATACACACACACACTCGCATACCTTTGAAACCTTTGGTAGGAGCCTGAGTTCTCTCTCTCTCTGATATCGTACATTTTAATATTAATCTTCTTCTTCGTCTACATCTTTTCCCACTTTTATGTGGGGTCGATGTTTCTGGCCACTTTTCTCCATTTGTTTCTGTCCCATACCTCATCACCCAACAAACATTTAGACCTCAGGTCGTCATTGATGCAATCCATCCACCTACGCTTTGGTCTCCCTCTCCTTCTCCTACCCTGTATATCCATTTCCATCACCCTCCTCCCAACATACTGTTCATCTCTCCTAACGACATGACCATACCATCTTAGTCTACTTTCTTGTATCTTATCTGATATTTCTCTAACATTTTCATATTATTATTTCAATGAAAATAACCGAAATTTCAAAATTAAGTTGTTTCTAAATAATGCCAGATTCTATCCTCTTCCACAGCCTAGATACCCCCTCTCTCCCCAGTCATGACTGATGCCTTGCAGTTGTCTGGTTCCTTGTGCTACGTTTTTTCCTTTAATTATATAATTATTTCATATAATTTCCTTTTTGTTATCCTTTATTGCTATTTCTAGTTTATATTTACATTTGTTTATGTATAATTTCTCATTGTAGTGGTTTGTAGTCGAAAACAATACTTAGAAATAGGTTGGCCAGTCCCTATTAGAGCCCTAATACATTGACTGTAATGGGAAATATGGTTTCGTTATTTATATTTTTGTTATTAGACACATTTTAGTCCCAATTAGCGACGAATAGTAGGGACCCCTGTATATTTGTAAAAAACATGGCTTTGCTGGAAAAGATTTCCATTAAGTATAGGCTTTATCCACCATTATATCATTATTCATCTGAATGTGTATAGCTGTACAAAACATCATTATTCCAATTAAATTTTCATACTGAATAATTTCAATAACAATGAAAAAGTATTTGTGAGAAATTTGCAAAAATGTTACAAGTAAATTGCTAATGCAAAAACAGTAGTCACATTCAACATGATGTATATGAAGGAAAATTTGCTGCCTAAGTACAGTACAGTACATAAATTTACATATATATATATATATATATATATATATATATATATATATATATATATATATATATATATATATATATATATATATATATATACAGTAATCCCTCGTTTATCGTGGGGGTTCGGTTCCGGGACTGGCCGCGATAAGTGAATTTCCGCGAAGTAAGAACACCTTTAAAAAAAAATAAAAAAAATAAAAAAATTAAAGATGACTATGACACCAGGACAGGCCAAAAATGGTAAAATAAAACGGCCTTTATCAGGCTGTAAAGAGAAACAGAGATGGAGAGTGTAATGACCTGTCAGATGTGAAGGGATTATAAAAGATGTGTAATGAATATCCAGCTCTCTGCTGGGTTTACTATACCTCTGCATTACTTTCATGATGTCTATTCTAAAAATTCTCCTTAGATCTTATTATTATTATTATTATTGGCAACAATAATTTTCCTTTGATGATGATTGGGGAGATTATTATTATTATTATTATTATTATTATTATTATTATTATTATTATCATCATCATCATTATTATTACGAATTCGTAATTATACCATTATTTTTACTATAAATAATGTAGTTTTTGTTGAATGAACAAGAGTTACTAAAAGATTCTCTCTCTCTCTCTCTCCAACATTCTATTCTACCCAAACCCCCACACTCTCTTTGTCCCAGCCAACTAGGGAGAGGCACTTTACACAGTTATTAAAAGTAAATAAACCAACAGATGTACAAACAATGATGAGCCCTTAACAATAATAATAATGATGATGATGATAATAATCTCCTCAATCATCATCAAAGGAAAATTATTGTTGCCAATGATAATAATAATAATAATAATAATAATAATAATAATAATAATAATAATAATAAGATCTAAGCAGAATTATTGGAATAGACATCATGAAAGTAATGCAGAGGTATATTAAAACCCAACAGAGAGCTGGATATTCATTATACATCTTTTCTAATCCCTTCACATCTGACATTTCATTACACTCTCCATCTCTGTTTCTCTTTACAAACTGATAAAGTCTGTTTTATTTTATCATTTTTTGGCCCATCCTGGTGTCACAATCTTTAAAAAAAAAAAAAAAAAATTTAATTTTATTTTATTTTTTGGGGGGCCAAAAAAAATCCGCGATACAGTGAAAACGCGAACCAAGAGCCGTGATACAGCGGGGGATCACTGTATACTCCAAAAAAGGAAACTTACATCAGTAATAGAAATACGGTATTGTATTCACTTTTGTGGCTGATTGTTGCTGGCATACATGGATGGTGGTGGAGGAGGAGGAGAAGGGGGACTCATTTTTGGAAGGAGAGTCCCCTTCAATAAAAACGTTGGTGAACTCTTCCGATACAAGTTGGATTTCAGGTGTTTTCTTTCTCTTTTCTCTTTTGGTAGCTGCTTCCCTGCCTACTGGCACAAGAAAACGATCCACAGAAATTTGTCTCTTTCTTATGTGGTAAATTTTTCTAAAAATTTTCATTGCATTGTCATTTACCATGTTCACTACTCTATTGTCCACAGTTTTATCTGGGTGATGATTCTCAATAAAAGCCTGCACATCAATTCACTTACTAAAATTTTGTTTAAATTTTTCACTGGACACCTTTACCCTCTCATCTCCCTCCTCCGATGACTGCTCCTCTTGGAGGAACTTAACCTGTTCACTCAATTAGTTAATCTGCGATAAGTTGTTCTTTGTGGTCCTCCACCAGCTCCTTCACATCCTCCTCATTGACCTCCAAGAACAATCTTTTGCCCATGGCCACAATTCCATTCACAAATTGACTAGCTAACTCCTGCATGAAGCCTTCAACGTCTTTATCAGTCACACAACCTGGCCAAAGTTTCCTCCAGGCAAAGTTCAATGTACGAGACATCCTTCCATGCTTTGTCAATGAGGCCAATGCAGTGGTGGATATTAAAGTGGTCTTTCCAGAAATCACGAAGGGTCAAACCCGTGTCATTGCTGACCTGGAAACACCTGGCAAAAAGACCCTTTTTATACAACTTAAAATTGGAAATTACCTCCTAGTCCATGGGCTGGAAGATAGGAGTGGTGTTGGGAGGCAGAACTTTGACTTTTTTGAAGTCGTACTGTATAGCGAGATCTTCTTCCACACCTGGAGGATGGGCTGGAGCATTATCCATTATGAGGAGATGCTTAAGGGGAAAATCATTTTCCTAAAGATATTTTTTCACTGCTGGCGCAAACACATCAATCAACCACTCTACGAATAAAATCCGCGTGATCTAATCTTTTGGATTTGACCTCCACATTGAATCTAACTCACTTCTCTCTGATCACCAGTACAGCTTCCGCAAAGCAAGATCCAGTGGTGATCTCTTGTCCTATCTTACTCATGTATGGTCATCTTCTCTGAGGAACTATGGGGAATCCTTTGTCGTCGCCCTTGATATCTCTAAGGCTTTTGACAGAGTCTGGCACAAGGCTCTGTTGGAGAAACTCCCTGCCTATGGCTTTACCCCTTCTTTCTGTTCTCTGATTTCCAGTTTTCTTACTAACCATTCTATATCTGTAGTTGTTGATGGCGCGACATCTAGCCCTTTCTCTGTTACCAGTGGTGTTCCACAGGGCTCTGTTCTTTCACCTACTCTCTTCCTTCTCTTCATCAATGATCTTCTACAATCCCCATCTTACTCTCTTCTTCATGCCTTTGCTGATGATTCTACCCTTCACTTTTCCTCTGTCTTTTCTTCACAACCTTCATCTGTTACTCGTAATCAATCTTGTATCACTCTTTCCTCTACTCTTAACTCCAATATGCCGAGAGTATCTGAGTGGGGCACTCAAAATTTAGTTAAATTCAATGCCTCCAAGACAGTTTCTGGCTATCTCTTTATCTTCTTCTCCTCCTGATAACCATATTGTCTTCAAAACTAGTGAAATTTACTCTCTTAACTCTATTAACATATTAGGAATCCATATAGCCTCTAACTTGTCTTGGAGGAATCACATAATCCAAATTTCTAAATCTTCATCCAAACTATTGGGGGTTTTGTTTCGTTTTCGTTATTACTTTTCCTCTTTGAAGTTACTTAAAATTTACAAAGATCTTATCCGTCCCTGCTTAGAATACTGCTCACACATCTGAGGTGCTTCTTCATTTACTTATCTTCTTGATAGGGTTGAATCTAAGGCACAGACTCATTAATGATCCTTCTCTTACTTCTAACCTGGATTTTCTCTCTCTTCGCCGTAAGGTATCTTCCCTTTCGCTTTTCTATCGCTGCTCTGATGAGTTGGCGAGTTGCATCCCTCCTCCACTGCCGAGGCCACGTAACACTCGCCAAGCAGCCTCATCTCACAGGTACTGTGTGGAGATTTGTAGCTCGCGGAGTGGTCGGTGCAGCGACTGCTTCTTCCCATCTACCTCCAGACTTTGGAATTCTCTTCCTCCTTCTGTCTTTCCTAATTCTTATGACCTTTCATCCTTCAAAAAGAAGATCTATTGTCATCTCAGAGCCTAGTCCTCCATATCTCTGGGTCCTCTGTGCTTTGACTGCTTTTTGTCTGTCTGTCGTTTTCCTTTGTGTGACATAACCTCATCTCTGCCTTGCCCTTAACCTCTTTCTTTTCCTTCGTCTTGGAATTTTCTCGTGCCCGGGCCTTTATTGATGAGGGCAAATTCTGCCTGTCCTGGTGTCACACTCTTAAGAAAAAAAGAAAAAATATTACCGGAAGGCTAGCCTTCAACACGTTGTTGTGCTTAAAAACACACAGATTTCCAGAGTGGTAAACTAACAGAGGCTTGATCTCACAGTCCCCACTAGCATTAGTGCAAAGTGTAAGCCTGTCTTTCATTGTTTTGTGGACAGACAGTGACTTCTCCTCTTGGGATATAGAGGCTCTTTTGGGCATTTTTTTCCAAAAGAGGCCCATTTCATCACAGTTAAAAACTTGTTGCGGGATAAAACCTTCACTCTCGATAAAATTAGCGATTCCATCACGTAAGAATCCATTGCCTTTTGGTCGGAACTAGCCACCTCTCCATGTCTAATGATGCTATAAATCCCAGTTTGTCGATGAAAGTGTTCAAACCAGCTTCTGCTTGGCTTTAAATTCCTCAACTATAGTGCCATTAGAACTCGGAGACTTCGCTACTAAATCTTGGTGGATTTGCAAAGCCTTAGAGCTTATTATGGCCTCGCTAATACCATCTCCAACCAACTGTTTTTCATTTATCCCCAACAACAATAACTTTTCTACCTCTTGTATTAACTGTGACCTTTTCTTCATTGATATATTTACTCCCTTAGCCACGTCAGCCACCTTGTAGATCTCTTTACTCTATAATACAGTGCAGATGGTCGATTTCACGAAGTTGTACTGTGTGGCGAGATCAGACACAGGAACCCCATTTTCATACTTTGATATTATTTCTTTCTTCATTTTCACTATTATTCATCGAGGGTGTTTGATGTCACTGTCACTAATGCTTTTAACTTTCTTAGGAGCCATAATAAGGTCTATCTGAAAGGTAAAACAATGGAAAATAAAGCAAAACTACGAACAGATCACAAACAAACTACAATGCGGGCGAGCGGGAAACGTGGTCGCCAGGCTGACACATTTGTGTTCGTGGGTTAGTTTTTGTTCGTGACTTGAGATTATTTTTTTTTCAAAAATTTGTTTGTGGGTTAGTTTGTTCTTAGGAACAGGTGTTTGTGGGTTGGGGTCACTACTGTGTGTATATATATGTATATACAATAGTGACCCCAACCAACGAATTTAATCCATTCCTAAAACCTGTTCTTGGGCTGGTTTGTTCGTGGGTTGCATTATTTTTCCCATTGAAAAGCATTTAAATTTAATCAATCTGTTCCTAGTCACAATAACTATTCATTTAAAATTTTTCTAGTCAGTATAAACATGACGTATAATACAGGTTATATGTATGTCATCTATAGAAGGAAAATTACATTAATAATAGAGGAATTCTACTCTACTAAAGTAATACATGTATATATTCAGGTGTACATAATACACTAGTTGATACCTAGTATAAAACTGCAAAGTCCAACACTTAGAAAAAGTTGTCACATTCTCCCATTAATAACAAATACAGTAGGAAAGAGTACATATCGTAGGTAAAAAAAAATTATGTAGGTAAGAAACAGTACTGTATTTACCTTTGTGGATGATTGTTACTGGCATATGGGGATGGTTGTGGAGGAAGAGGGGGACTAATCTTTAGAAGAAGGCTATATGAAAGGAAAAACAATGGAAAATAAGGCATGAACTACGAACAGATCATGAGCGAACCACACAGTATGGGCACCAATGCAAAACTGAAAGCTGGCGAGTGGGACACATGGTGGCTTGGCCAACACATGTGTTCGTGGGTTGGATTTTGTTCGTGGCTTAGGTCAAAATTTGTTTTAAAATTTTGTTCGTTGGTTGGGGTCACCACTGTATATAATATTAATATATATATATATATATATATATATATATATATATATATATATATATATATATATATATATATATATATATATATATATATATATATATATATATATATATTATGAATAATTTTTACCCCGACCAGGAGTCGAACCTAGGACTTATAATTACTAAGTCAAGGTGCTACCAACTACACACCACAGAAGGTTAAAAGGAATCCAACCTTATAGCTTATATCTGCTATACTTAGGAATGAAAGCATTCTATCTGAATGCCACTATGTTTATATTACACATTCCCCAACCTCACTCGTGGCTTCATTTTTGCATTTAATTCAATTCCCAATCTCATTCGGGTCATACAATAACCAAATAAGCACATTACATATGTGAAAACATGAATAATTTTTTACCCCGACCGGGAGTCAAACCTAGGACTTATAATTACTAAATCAAGGCGCTACCAACTACACACCACAGAAGGTTAAAAGGAATCCAACCTTATAGCTTATATCTGCTATACTTAGGAATGAACGCATTCTATCTGAATGCCGCTATGTTCATATTACAGATTCCCCAACCTCACTCATGGCTTCATTTTCGCATTTAATTCAATTCCCAATCTCATTCGGGTCATACAATAACCTAATAAGCACATTACATATGTGAAAACATGAATAATTTTCTACCCCGACCGGAAGTCGAACCTAGGACTTATAATTACTAAGTCAAGGCGCTACCAACTACACACCACAGAAGGTTAAAAGGAATCCAACCTTATAGCTTATATCTTCTATACTTAGGAATGAACGCATTCTATCTGAATGCCACTATGTTCATATTACAGATTCCCCAACCTCACTCGTGGCTTCATTTTCGCATTTAATTCAATTCCCAATCTCATTCAGGTCATACAATAACCAAATAAGCACATTACATATGTGAAAACATGAATCATTTTTTACCCCGACCGGGAGTCGAACCTAGGACTTATAATTACTAAGTCAAGGCACTACAAACTACACACCACAGAAGGTTAAAAGGAATCCAACCATATAGCTTATATCTGCTATACTTAGGAATGAACACATTCTATCTGAATGCCACTATGTTCATATTACAGATTCCCCAACCTCACTCGTGGCTTCATTTTAGCATTTAATGCAATTCCAAATCTCATTCGGGTCATACAATAACCAAATAAGCACATTACATATGTGAAAACATGAATAATTTTTTACCCCGACCGGGAGTCGAACCTAGGACTTATAATTACTAAGTCAAGGCGCTACCAACTACACACCACAGAAGGTTAAAAGGAATCCAACCTTATAGCTTATATCTGCTATACTTAGGAATGAATGCATTCTATGTGAATGCCACTATGTTCATATTACAGATTCCTCAACCTCACTCGTGGCTTCATTTTCGCATTTAATTCAATTCCCAATCTCATTCGGGTCATACAATAACCAAATAAGCACATTACATATGTGAAAACATGAATCATTTTTGACCCCGACCGGGAGTCGAACCTAAGACTTATACTTACTAAGTCAATGCGTTCTGTGGTGTGTAGTTGGTAGCGCCTTGACTTAGTAATTATAAGTCTTAGGTTCGACTCCCGGTCGGGGTAAAAAATGATTCATGTTTTCACATATGTAATGTGCTTATTTGGTTATTGTATGACCCGAATGAGATTGGGAATTGAATTAAATGCGAAAATGAAGCCACGAGTGAGGTTGGGGAATCTGTAATATGAACATAGTGGCATTCAGATAAAATGCGTTCATTCCTAAGTATAGCAGATATAAGCTATAATGTTGGATTCCTTTTAACCTTCTGTGGTGTGTAGTTGGTAGCGCCTTGACTTAGTAATTATAAGTTCTAGGTTCGACTCCCGGTCGGGGTAAAAAATTATTCATGTTTTCGCATATGTAATGTGCTTATTTGGTTACTGTATGACCCGAATGAGATTGGGAATTGAATTAAATGCGAAAATGAAGCCACGAGTGAGGTTGGGGAATCTGTAATATGAACATAGTGGCATTCAGATAGAATGCGTTCATTCCTAAGTATAGCAGATATAAGCTATAAGGTTGGATTCCTTTTAACCTTCTGTGGTGTGTAGTTGGTAGCGCCTTGACTTAGTAATTATAAGTCCTAGGTTCGACTCCCGGTCGAGGTAAAATATGATTCATGTTTTCACATATGTAATGTGCTTATTTGGTTATTGTATGACCCGAATGAGAATGGGAATTGAATTAAATGCAAAATTGAAGCCACAAGTGAGGTTGGGGAAGCTGTAATATGAACATAGTGGCATTCAGATAGAATGCGTTCATTCCTAAGTATAGTAGATATAAGCTATAAGGTTGGATTCCTTTTAACCTTCTGTGGTGTGTAGTTGGTAGTGCCTTGACTTAGTAATTATAAGTCCTAGGTTCGACTCCCGGTCGGGGTAAAAAATGATTCATGTTTTCACATATGTAATGTGCTAAATTTGGTTATATATATATATATATATATATATATATATATATATATATATATATATATATATATATATATATATATATATATATATATATATATATATACAGTAACCCCTCGCTATATCGCGGTTCACCTATCGCGAATTCATTTTTTTTGGCGAGTTTTTTTTTCTCGGTATATGCGAAAATATTAAAAAAAATATTTTCATTATTTTCATCATTTTATTGAAAAAAAAATTTCATTATTTTATTGATAAAAAAAATTTATTTCCCAGCCTAAGAATAATAAAACAGTAAGAAATAGTGAAAAAAACAAATTTGAACGTGTAACTCTGTACCATAGAAAGTACGAAACCGGTATCGGTGTTTCGGAAAATGCAAAGGGTCGCACCTATGTGAGCTAGCATATATTAAAATTTCCAGTAGTTTCATGATTTTATTGATAAAAAAAAACGTATTTCTTAGCCTAAGAATAATAAAACAGTAAAAAATAGTAAAAAACACAAATACAGTACTGCACCATGTAAAATACGATACCGGTATCAGCGATTCGGAAAACGAAAAGGGTCGCACCTACGTGAGCTAGTACATATTGAAATTTTCATTATTTTATTGATAAAAAAGTATTTCCTAGCCTAAGAGTAAAAAACAGTAAAAAATAGTAAAAAACATAAATATAAACATATACATTCACAGTATTGAAATGCTGTACGATTGCGTACACTGTATTGGTGTCTTGGAAAACGCAAAGGCTGGCACCTACGTGAGATAGTTCATGGAATGCTATTGGCTAAAAGGGTGAGAGATGACGAGTCAAAGAATTGTTTTTCTGTATGTTCTGTATCATGGGGTCTGATTGGCTTTTTTGTTGAAGCTTGGTTCTCCCATCATCTTCCATTGTCTCGCCTCACTTGTTCAGTCTAACACACATGTGTGCTGTTAGTGTTGTGCTTATTAATATGTTATGCTTCAGGGGTTCTTTTGATAACAGTCTCCTATGCCTCAACAGACTCCTCTTTAATTTCAAGCGGCTCCTGCAGATCTTCTTTAACGTCTGATTTACAAGACATTTCCTCTACTGGGGGAGCATCAGTATTATTTCCTTTGCCTGAACAGACTCCTCTTTAAAGTCTGATTTACAAAAGATTTCCTCTACTGGGGGAGCATTAGTATCATTTTCACAGTTTTCAATGACATCCACTTCCATCATAGAAGGAGAAGGAACACAATTAGTTTCTGAAGACTGACCTGAATTGAGACCAGTTTGTGCAAAGTCCAAAGTATACTGTATTTCAAAATATCACTGATAGGATACTTGGCCTCTCCAATTCCATATTTTTCATAATGATCAAGAGTTCTCATAAGTACTATATATTCAATTCACTTCATAACTTAGCTACAAGGAAATCGAAGAACCTGGCCTTACACTCGACCGTCTGGCAGCCATATATGAACACGTGAATGCACTCCAACAACTCTCTCAAGAACATGATAATATGGTTCGTTAGGTGACCTTCTGCAATCTTCTCGACGATGCCATGTCATTAACACCTCATTCACGGTAAGTATACCTATCACTTTCAAATAAATTTACGCTTGCACGCTGTTATTAATAACGTAAAGGGTGGTTTGTTAACAGTACAGAGAGGGTTTATACAGTAAACGTAAAAATAAATGTAAAATACCTATGTACAGGTATACCTCACCCAACGTCGTTAGTTGGTTCCAGGAGAGACGACTAAAGTCGAAAAATGACTTAAATCAAATTAGCTTGTCTCTAGGCTAGCCTAGGCTACGCCAAATTTACTTGTCTGTACTTTATTCATGAATGCAATTTTCAATAATATATGGTTAATTAAAATCTATTTTAAGCTTACAAACAAATAAATTTAATTTTTTAATATTGCATAGTACAGAAAAAAAAGTACAGGTAATTAAATTTACGAATACAATTTGGTGATGTTTACCGTACATCGCGGATGCTTTATTTATGAATGTGGTTTGCTATGACATGATAAAATAAAAGCCTTTTTTAAGGTTAAACACAAATACAGAAATTATTATTATTTTGCAATAATAATAAAAAAAAAAAACTTATCTATTTTAAATTTACCTTGGTGGTTTACATCGCAGATGTAGATGGCTGTGGATCGTCAACATCAACAGCTGATTCTGGCTGTTGTCGTCTTTGTCCGATAGGCTTGAAAACTGGTTGAGAGTTCCTTGAACCGTCTTCTTCTTCTTTTCCTCAAGAATCACATTATAAGGAGCAAAAGCTTCATGACAAGCTCCCATAACCTTGGAAAAGCGTTGAGCATTGGGATCCATATCCTCGAACAAAGAAAGTCCTTTTTCGATAAATGCAAATGCCTGCTGCATTTTCTTAATGGTAAAGTGACGTGGCTCAGGTGGTTCTGCTTTCTCCTCTTCTTTATTTTGCTGCTCGTGAAGCTCCATCAATTCTTCGTTTGTCAGGGGCTTCTTGTCTTTTTCAAATAAATCTGTGAAATCCTCCTCCTCCAAATCCATTTCCAGCTCTTTGCTCATAGTCACCAACGTTTTGTTGATGGCAACATTATCAAACCCCTTAAAATCATTGACGAATTGCGGGCATAGCTTCTTCCATACACCATTCATTGCCGTGTTTTGAACATCATTCCATGCTGCTGCTATGTTCTGTACAGCCTTGTATATGTCATATTTCTTCCAGAAGTCACGAAGTGTGCATGACTCATCAAGGTCAATGGCAGCTATTGCTTGCCGCAGCGTACGCTTCATATAGTAACGCTTGAAGATAGCAATTATTCCCTGATCCATTGGCCGCAAAAGAGACTTGGTGTTAGGAGGAAGGTATACAACGGTAATGTTGGGGTGAAAATCTACAATGTTTTGCAGGTGGCCAGGAGCATTATCTATAAGTAAAATCTTAAAAGGCATCTTCTTCTACTTGCAATACTTCTCTGCTGCTGTGATAAAATGGCTGAAAAACCAATCTTCAAAAAGAACGACAGTAACCCATGCATTTGGATTAGACATAAAATAACAGGGAGAGATGCCTTGGGTATGTTCTTCAGGGCACAGGGGTTGTGTGCATGATACACAAGCAATGGCTTTAACTTAAAATCTCCTGCACAGTTACCTCCCAACATAATGGTCACACGTTGTTTTGAGACCTTGTAGCCTGGAATAGTTTTCTCCTCTTTAGAAATGAATGAACAATCTGGCAATTTTTTTCAATATAAACCAGTTTCGTCTACGTTAAAAATCTGTTCGGGAAGAAACCCGTTTTCTTCGATGATTTTCTTTAACGCGTTAGGAAATTCTGCTGCGGCTTGTTCGTCTGCTGATGCACATCACCTTGCTTCTTAATAGAGTGATAACTCCTTCGCTCCTTAAATCTCATGAATCATCCTTGACTTGCCTTGAACTCTACATCTTTCTCATCGGGGTATTTTTTCTTCAGATCCTCAAACAAAGACAAGGCTTTCTCTTGAATGATTTCTTGACTAACATCACCTCGCTGACAATTCAACCTATCAATCCAAAGAGAAAGAAGACTTTCAATTTCTTCAAAGATTTTGCCTCTTTTCTTATTGATGACGGAGTTCTTCATCCATGGGGCATCAGATTTGATATGCGCTATAATCTTGTCCTTATTAATCCATGGGGCATCAGATTTGATATGCGCTATAATCTTGTCCTTATTATGTACAATCGTCGTACAGTTGTCCGACTCATCCCAAAAGATCGTGCAATCGCTACCACTTTCTCATCTTTTTCATGGCGTTTTATCATAGCCAGTTTATCGTCCAGCGTTATAGCATGACGCTTAGCACTTGCACTAGGAATTTTCTTAGGTGCCATGGGGGCAAAATATAAGGTCACAAATGAATGAGAATGAGAGTAGCCGATAAACAGACGTATACCGTGCATAAACTAAACAATTCATAACAATAGCGGTTTCGCAGGAATGACGAGTGACAACGTCTAACGGTAGATATTGGAACTACTGTACATATTATAATAAGATTTTATATGCTTTTATTCTTATTTATTGTACAATAACATGATTTTATGTGCTTTTGTTTTTATTTATTGTACAGTAACATGATTTCATGTGCTTTTAATGGTTTTCTAGTGATATTATGATTCCAATATTTGTAGCGGACAGATGTAAAGTTGATTATAATGATGTACACTTTATTTTTATATTTTTTTTTATTTTTCCATATACAGCATTTTTTGAAAACCGACGTATAATCGAGAACGACTTAACTCGAAACTATGTAAGCCGAGGTATACCTGTATATAGGGTGATCCTACTTCGCGGAAATTCACCTATCGCGGTCGGTCCCAGAACCGAACCCCCGCGATAAACAAGGGGTTACTGTGTATATATATATATATATATATATATATATATATATATATATATATATATATATATATATATATATATATATATATATATATATATATATATATATATATATACAGTGTTGCCTCACTTATCGCGGTAGTTCGGTTCCGGGACCCGGCGCGAACCAGGAAATCCGCGAAGTAGGATCAGCCTATATGTACATAGATATTTTAATATATTTTTACGTTTACACTGTATAAACTGTCCCTGTACTGTTAACATACCACCCTTTACTTCATAGATAACAGCATGCAAGCGTAAATTTATATGAAAGTGATAGAAAAACTTACCGTGAATGTGATGATGACGTGACATACATACTCATTTACAATTATTTTTTCATTTACGTACTATATAACCCTCCCTGCACTGTTAAAAAAACACCCTTAACATTATAGATAACAGCAAGCAACGTAAATTTTTATGAAAGTGATAGGAAAACTTACCGTGAATGTGATGATGACGTGACATACATACTCATTTACAATTATTTTTTCGTTTACGTACTGTATAAACCCTCCCTGCACTGTTAAAAAACCACCCTT
Organism: Halocaridina rubra; assembly: GCA_037179515.1. Lineage (NCBI taxonomy): Eukaryota > Metazoa > Arthropoda > Malacostraca > Decapoda > Atyidae > Halocaridina > Halocaridina rubra. The sequence continues at coordinate 148,250 of JAXCGZ010009454.1, read as the reverse complement.
TACATTATAAATAACAGCAAGCAACGTAAATTTTTATGAAAGTGATAGATAAAATTACGGTGAATGAGGTGATGACGACGTGACATACATACTCATTTACATTTATTTTTTCGTTTACGTACTGTATAAACCCTCCCTGCACTGTTAAAAAAACACCCTTTACATTATAAATAACAGCAAGCAAGGTAAATTTTTATGAAAGTGATAGGAAAACTTACCGTGAATGTGATGATGACGTGACATACATACTCATTTACAATTATTTTTTTGTTTACGTACTGTATAAACCCTCCCTGCACTGTTAAAAAAACACCCTTTACATTATAAATAACAGCAAGCAACGTAAATTTTTATGAAAGTGATAGATAAATTTACGATGAATGAGGTGATGATGACGTGACACACATACTAATTTACAATTATTTTTTCGTTTACGAACTGTTAAAAAAACACCCTTTACATTATAAATAACAGCACGCAAAGTAAATTTCAATAAAAAAATGAAAATACTGAAAAAAAAAATTTCCATATTTTAATATTTTTGCGTATACCCATAAAATAAAATAATACTTTATCCAAAAAAAAAACCACGATAGAGTGAGAACGCGAACCAAGAATCGCGAATAACCAGGGTAACACTGTATATATATATATATATATATATATATATATATATATATATATATATATATATATATATATATATATATATATATATATATATATATATATATATATATATATATATATATATATATATATATATAATATATATGATAAGGCATTGCAGTTATGTAAACAAAATTTACAACATTCAAGAAATAAAAATGTTAAAAGTCTGTATTATAATTTTATTATGTTTTCTATAAACATTATACAGTTTAAAAAATGCTAAGAAAGATACCATATGCATAAACAGAAAACTAATATCAATAACCATATACCAATTTTTTCAGTCCAACAGGTTTTTAAAGATTACTCTCTCTTATACTAAGAAAAAACTACCCACTGGTGCTCTAAAACAAAATTTTTAAATCAATGATCAAATAGTTATGCACTGATGACTTTTTTTTTATACCTTTTAGCATACAGTATGAAAAATATTATTGATAAAAATATATATAAAATAAAATTCCACAGCACATTAATAAAAGAAATACAGTGTTCCTTCGATTATCGCGAAGATTCGGTTCCGGGACCCGGCGCAAGACAGGAATTTCGCGGAGTAGGATCACCCTATATGTACATAGATATTTTAATTTATATTTACGTTTACACTGTATAAACTGTATAAAACCTCCCTGTACTGTTGACAAACAACCCTTTACTTCATAAATAACAGCATGCAAGCGTAAATTTATATGACATACTCATGTACATAGGTATTTTACAATTATATTTACATTTACTGTATAAACCCCCCCTGCACTGTTAAAAAACCACCCTTTACTTTATAAATAACAGCATGCAACATAAATTTATATGTACGTGATAGGTAAACTTACCGTGAATGAGGGGGTAATGAGTTTGTAGACGCCAGAGGAAATTATTCCGCAGCCAATAACAGCTTTACGGCTATTATTCATTGAGGCCAAAATAGAGGCCAACATATCTAAGAGTTTCACCTTATCTGTTATGGTTAACATCTTCCTTTGCCGCTTAGGCTCACTACCAGAAGCCTTAGAAGATGAAGGATGCTTGGGAGGCCTTGCAGAGGTTGAAAAAGTAAAGAAAATAGATCACAAGCACAACATATTAATAAGCACAACGTGAACGGCACACACGTGTGTTAGACTGAACGAGTGAGGCGAGACAATGGAAAATGGTGGGAGAACCAAACTTCAATGAAAAAGCCAATCAGACCCCATGATACAGATCTCTCACTCTTTCAGCCAATAGCATTCCATGAACTTTCTCACGTAGGTGCAAGCCTTTGTCTGAAACGCTGATACCAGTATCGTATTTTACATGTTGCAATACTGTTAGTATTTATGTTTTTTACTTATTTTTTTACTGTTTTCTTATTCTTAGGACAAGAAATAAGTTTTTTTATCAATAAAATCATGAAACTACTGGAAATTTTAATACATATGCTAGCTCACGTAGGTGCGACCCCAATACATTGTACGCTATCGGACAGTATTTCACATGATGCAAGACTGTGAGTTATATATCTAAATGTATGTTTTTTACTGTTTTATTACTCTTAGGCTAGGAAATACTTGTTTTATCAATAAAATAATGAAAATTTCAATATGTACTATCTCACGTAGGTTCGACCCTTTTCGTTTTCCGTTACGCTGATACCGGTATCGTATTTTACATGGTGTGATACTGTTAGTATTTATGTTTTTTACTATTATTTACAGTTTTATTATTCTTAGGCTAAGAAATACGTTTTTTTATCAATATAATCATGAAACTACTGGAAATTTTAATATATATGCTAGCTCACGTAGGTGCGACCCCAATACATTGTACGCTATCGGACAGTATTTCACATGATGCAATACTGTGAGTTATATATCTAAATTTATGTTTTTTACTATTTTTTACTGTTTTATTATTTGTAGGCTGGGAAATAAATTTTTTTTATCAATTAAATAATGATTTTTTTTTTCAACAAAAAATGAAAATACTGAAAATTTTTATTTTTTTAATATTTAAATATTTTTGCATAAAAAAAAAAATTGCCCAAATAAATCACGGTACAGTGAATTCGCGAGGCAAGAAATGCAATAGAGCGAAGGATCACTGTACTTAAATATTCATGCACATTATAATAGAAAGCTACATCTATAAAGATATACAATGAACATTAAATTTTATTTTGATGCAGTATTGAATTTTTTGCATCTAAAAATTCATATATAGTACTTAATTAAATATTCATAAGGAATACAGACACTTACAATATATGGTGAGAATATTTATATTTGTAAAAAATGTACAAATGGAAGTAAATTTTTGAAGGTTCTTTCCTTATCTTCGTAACGTCAATCATTTCTATTTTCTCAGCATTCTGCTCCTCTTTTGCATTACCACCTAAATTATCTCTTTCATCCCTGTCACTCTCATGGTCTGATTCTGGTTCTTTATTACTGTCACATCCAGTCATGAAGTGTATCTCAGGTTCTACAACACTTTCATCGCACCTCTCCTTTTTAATTTGTTCTAATACATGGGCTCCATGTGTATTTTCACTTTTAATTTGAATTTTTCCTCTATTGTTCACAAATGGGTCTGTTTAAGAAGTTTTTCTCAAAGCACTTTCACAAAGGTACTGATTACCTCCACTTCTGGAAGAAGAATCCATATTTCATTTATATCTCCTTCATTGAAAGACTTCTGGCAAATGCTACAAGCTCATGCTTTTCCTTCTCAGTTGGAACAAATCGACCTACGAATACAATTTTCGAACGAATTTTGAATCGACCCGAGAAAAATCCTCGAGGTACGAATGCACATCAGTCTAGCTGACCGTGTGTTTGCTCTCAGTTCTGCATTGGTGCCTGCACTGTGAAGTTCATTTGTTGTAGATTTCCAGATATTTTTTGCTTTTTGCTTTTAAATTAGCCCTCATTATGGCTTTTAAGAAGGTGAAAAGTATTAGTGACAGTGGCGTTAAAAAGCCAAAACGTATTACCATGGAAACAAGAAAAAAAATAATAACTATACATGGGACGGTGTTCATGGACCAGAAAGTCATTTCTAAATTTAAGAAACTGGTGTTTCCAGGTCACCATCGACACAGATTTGACCCTGCATGAATTCTGGAAAGACCACTTCAGTATCCTTCACTGCATAGGCCTCATTGACAAGGCATGGGAGGAGGTCTTTTACCGCACATTGCAGTACGCCTGGAGGAAACTTTGGCCTTAAGAGACTTCAAGTGTTTCAAGGAGACAGCTGTCAATATAGTGAATGAGATTGTGGCCATGGGCCAAAGTTTGGGGTTTGAAGTCAATGAGGAGGATGTGCAGGAGCTGGTGGAGGACCACAAACAACTCACTACCCAAGAATTGATCGAGTTGCAACGTGAAAAAGTGAAGACTATCCAAGAGGAGCAATCAGTGGAGGAGGGGGATGAGAGGGTAAAAGTTTCAAGTGATAAGTTTAAAAGAAATTTTTAGTAAGTGGAGTGGTATACAGGCTTTCACTGAGAGTCATCACCTGGACAAAACGGTGAGCAGCAGAGCAGTGAACATTTTAAATGGCAACGTAATATCCCATATCAAAAAATTTATAAAAAAAAAAAAAAAAAATTCTCTGGATTGTTTTCTTGTGCCAATACCAGCCAGAGAACCACCTTCTAAGAGTACATGTAGAGAAAATACCAGAAATGCAGCCGGTACATGAACAGTTGCCTGACGTTTTTATGGAATTGGACTCTCCTTTGAAGGAGTAGTCCTTCTCCTCCTCCACCACCATCCAAAAGTGCCAGCAACTAACAACCACAAAGGTAAATACTGTACCATGTTTTATTTAGTAAAGTATACTGTACTGAATTTTTCTATAATTAAGGTTATTTATTATTCATTTATACATGTTTGTCACATATAAACCAATTAAAAAATTTAAAAAGGTATATTTCTAAGGTTGGGGAACGAATTAACTGAGATAACATGCATTTCAATGGGAAAAATTGCTTCCAGTTACGAACATTTTGACTCACATATGGGGTTAAAGAACATAAGTCTATGACTAGAGGTACCACTGCATATATATATATATATATATATATATATATATATATATATATATATATATATATATATATATATATATATATATATATATATATATATATATATATATATATATATATGGTAGGAAAAGCCCATTAAATAAAACAACGAAATTAATAAGTACTTTTTATATATATATTTATGTTGTTTTATTTAATGGGCTTTTTCTCCCATTTTAGACTGTATGTTAACAGTTTAGTGTTATTAATATATATATATATATATATATATATATAAATATATATATATATATATATATATATATATATATATATATATATATATATATAATATATTTTTTTTTATTTTTTTTATTTTTTTTTTTTATTTATTTATTTTTTTTTTTTGACACCAGGACGGGCCAAAAAATAAAAAAAATTGGGCATGAAAAATACATAAAGTAAAGAGAAACAAAGATGGATAATGACTTGTCAGATGTGAAGGGATAATAAAAGATGTGTAATGAATATCCAAGAATAATCAGTGTAGCTGTAAGTACACAAAAAAACCGTAACTGAAGGAAGACTTAACATCAAACTAAAACGCGCATTAAATTTAACTTCAAAGCAGCAGTAAAGTTTTTACTCCTAAAACTTTATATACAGTAGTTAGGTAAATATAAATAAGGAAAACATAAAATACATTGACAGTTTTGAAAATTTATTACAGTCAAAAGTTTACAAATAGCATGAACTTTCTGAATGTTATTTCTCTATTTTCGTAACATTACTTGTTTCTCTATTCTCAAAAATTTTGCTTCTCTTGCGTATCACCACATAATTTGTCCTTTTCATCTTTGCCATTCTTATGGTCTGCATCTTGTTCTATCATACTATCAATCATGAAGTGTATCTCAGGTTCGACTACAATATCATCGCACGTCTCCTTTTTTATTTGTTCTAATACGTCAGTTCCATCAATGTTTTCACTACTATTTTGGTTTTTTCCTTTACTGTTCACATAGGGATTCGTTTCAGAAGTTATTCCCTGAGCATTTTCACTGTAGCAACTTTTGCAAGTGTAATGATTACCCTCACTACTGGAAGAAAAATCCAGATTTTGAAAACAATCTTTTTCAGTGAAAAACTTGTGGCACATACTGCAAGCTCGCACTTTTTCTTCACACTTGGTTAGATGCTTTTCCAAAGTAACTTTCTTAAGAAATGATTTACCACATATATTGCATGAGAGAGATTTACCTCGACTGTGAATTAAATAATGTCTTTTCAAATGATGGCTCTTTGTAAAAGGTTTATTGCATAGGTTGCATTTATAAGGGTTTTCTTCACTATGAATTAAGCTATGTTCTTTTAAGATTGTCTCAGAAGAAAGTGATTTATTGCACACACTACATACATAACTATGAGTGTGAGTCAAGTTGTGTTTTCTTAATTCTGCTCTCCGAGCATATGCTTTATTGCAAATTGTACAAACATGAGGTTTTTCCCCACTATGAACAATATAATGCTTTTTCAAATCTCCTCTCAAAGAAAACGATTTACTACATATTTCACACTCGTGAGGCTTTTCACCAGTGTGTACAAAAGAGTGATGTTTCAAGTCTACTTTCCTAGCAAAGGATTTGTTACATATATAGCATAAGTGAGGTTTTTCTCCAGTGTGAACAAGGGAATGTTGTGTCAGTTGTGTTTTTCGAAGGAAAGACTTTTTGCAAATCATGCATTCATGAGGTTTCTCCCTACTGTGAAATACCAAGTGATCCCTCAGGCATTTTTTTGTTTTATAACGTTTATGACAGATATCACATGAAAAAGGTCTTTCTTCACTGTGACTTAGAAGATGTTCGTTTAATGCACTGTTTCTTGCATAGGATTTCTGGCATATTGAACAAGAATATGGCTTTTTACCAGTGTGAGTCTTGTAATGTTGATTTAAAGCCCCCCTTCGCTTGAAACCTTTATTACACATGGTGCAAACATGTGGTCTTTCATTAGTCAGCATTTCCATCTCCATTTTCGTCGCTGATTTTGAATACTCACTTTTTCAGTTAGTTATCAGCTTTCAATATTGATATTGTAGTTTGAACTTCCATACAATGTGTTCGATTTTCTAATTTATTTGAAATATTTCAAGTTGTTTCTAATAGATGTCCATCTAGATAAGGAGAGGAAATATAGCTCACAAACATTGGCTAATGTGGTATTTTCTGTGTCTGCAAGTGAAAAAGAGGTAAAAAATATTAGTAGACTTAAATTTTAGTGACATGTATGAAAAGTATATATATATATATATATATATATATATATATATATATATATATATATATATATATATATATATATATATATATATACAGTGATCCCCCCCTTATCGCGGTAGTTCGGTTCCGGGACCCAGCGCGAGACAGGAAAACCGCGAAGTAGGATCAGCCTATATGTATGGATATTTTTAATTTATTTTTACGTTTACACTGTATAAACCCTCCCTGTACTGTTAACAAACCACCCTTTACTTCATAAATAACAGCATGCAACATAAATTTATATGAAGGTGATAGATAAAATTACGGTGAATGAAGTGGTAATTACATGACAAACTCATATACATAGGTATTTTACAATTATTTTTGCCAAAAAAAAAACTGTGGTACAGTGAAAACGCGAACCAAGAAACGCGATCCAGCGGGGGATCGCTGTATATATATATATATATATATATATATATATATATATATATATATATATATATATATATATATATATATTTTTTTTTTTTTTTTTTATATGTGAAAAAGAAAACTATATTTCTGCTACTTAAATTTTACTGAATATATGAACACTAAATTAATTTATATTTTTGTTTGTATGTAGATAACAGAAGGGTCTGCCTGTTTCTTATTTCACTGTATACAACCTATGGTGTGTAAAACGAATTTGGTTCTACATAGCACTTACACACTCAGATGTATATTAAGGGACAAGATTTAAATACAGATTTGATTAGCAAGAGTATAATTAAAGATACTTTGCACACCTTCAGATTAAAAAAAAAAAAATCTGGAGCTTAGGTAAAAACTTTTCATTCTCATATACATGGATATCATACAAGGTGACTGAAGGATAGTGAAAGAAGCATACACCACCTCCAACTCTAAAATTATATCCGATACAGTAAGAGATACAGAAAGAAAGGGTGAGGAGCGGACCTGCTGCCGTGAGCAATGTCGCCACCAAGCTGGTTTTTGTTGTTTCTGGCATAATTTGTTCAGAAATATATGTGAATATATAGATAATATTTCACCTTACTTTCCTAAACTCAGCGTATCGAAAATGCCTTTTAAATAAGACCTTGACCCGTATAAACCCTTATAAGCAACCCCGGAAAATCTCTCAATACTATAAGAATACTTGATTGTTGAACTTTTTATCAGTAAGTATAGTATACATATTCACTGATGCTAATGTAACAAGAAAAAAATAAAGAAAATTTAGCTCATAAATACCTCCTGTATACCCTTTCAAAACAACGAAGACCCCATGTACAAGTGAACAAAACTTAAACACAATATTAAAAAACTTTTACCTCTTGAAATGATTTTATAGTTTATATAATCAGACATATTTATTGCTATTTTCTTAATTCGTTTGGATTTTCGCGAGAATGTAACATTTTGTCATTGACATCTTGTTCCCATTTGAAAAAAAAAAAAAATGAGTCCTTGCTAAGTCACACTAGATTCTTACAGACAAGTCCTGGATGAAGGCTGCTACGGCGCCTGTGCTTCCAGCTCTATACTGCTCTCTCTGTGACTACAAAATCTATTTGTTCTTCTGTGTAATGGACAACAACACAATGCTTGGTCGACTCATTGGTCCTTTAACTATATTCTAAAGGAAAGGAACACAGTGAGGAAATTCTACCGATTATGGTAACCATGGACAATAATCTCGTCAATAACATCAAAAGAAACTATTTTTTATGGTAGCATTAAATGGTTTAACCAAATACCCAACAGTAACAACGAGTCGAATCAACAAATTGCATTGAACTGCCAGAGCCACGTTACAAACAATATGAGTAGTTGTACCTTCAAGAGACTTGCAGTAATACCATAGGAAAATGTTATACTAAGCTTTCTTAGCGTTGCACAGTCAGGGTTACTAGATAAAACAGTGAAGCATGCACGATTTTTTAAAAACTACATTACAATAGTTATATTATTTTAATGTGATTAAGAGTATTTAATATTGACGTTTCTACTATATGTTAAGCCCAAATTTAACATGTGAAGATTGTTTCCAGATATAGCAATATTAAAATAAAGAAAAAATATTTGGGATTAGGTGCCTGGCATTATATTAAATGAAATAATATATCTAATAAACACACACACACGCATATATATATATATATATATATGTATATATATATATATATATATATATATATATATATATATATATATATATATATATATATATATATATATATATATATATATATATATATATATATATATATATATATATATATATATATATATATATATATATATATATATATATATATATATATATATATATATATATATATGTGGAGGATTTCCTGTGTGTTATTTACCCTTCGATCTTATAACCCCCTAAATTCGGAAATCCTGACACGGCTTCAGTAGAGGCCTACCACGATCTCAAATTTAAATCCTCTACCAATAAAATATAATTAATATTACATGCATAGACATACAAGCAAATATTTTATAAGGGGGTTTATGAACTGCTGATATGTGAATATTTAAATAAACTCTCCTCACCTTAAATTAAAAGTTCCTCATACAGAATAATAAATTTTCTAACATACATTCTACCTACGAGTGTTCAATTAAATGAGCTCATTCTGTCCCTCACACGTAGTTATAAATATTGTTAGAAATATAATAACTCTGTACTCATCTGTCCGGATAACCCTGATGTCGTCAGCAATCACAGGACTCCGAATCAAAAACGTATTTTCTGATCCACAGATCTCTATCATGTTCTTCTACTTGAGTGTCTCGTAATGACCCACGAGAACAACTAATTATAAACTTATAAGTACTGTCAATAAACACAGTAAAAATGAGTGCCTCGTAGCATCTCACGACAGCAACTAACTACTCTTTAACAAACTTATAAGTACTGTCAACAAACACAGTAAAAATGAGTGCCTCGTAGCATCTCACAAGTACAACTAATTATTTGTAAGAAAGTCCCACAAACTCCTCTAGTTTGTCGGGGTCCTTGGTACTAGGACTAAGTTGAGTTATGACTTGCTTACAACAGTTCTTTGTTCAACGAGGCTATGCAATAAGCGTTATCAAGGAGGTGAAGGGTTAATGGCTAAAATCCATTAGTGACCTACATTCCTTTCTCCACGTCTTCTACGGCCAGCCTCCCTAATAAACTACACATTATACATACGAATATACGTGTATACATGATAGAACTTAATAAGTATACATGCTAAGTCTAAAAGTATACATTCATGCACTTACGTTACAATAAACGAAACTATATGCAAATAACACTTACATAATGTACGTAGAAATAAACTGTCTTGAAATATATTCAAGACATCCTGGGCCCCTCCAAAAAGGAAAAAATGGAGGGTCTCCCCATCAGTACTACAATTTATCATCAATGATTAAGCGTGCCCACAATTCTTTAACCCTTTGGGCAGCTTGACGTTCATATCTTTCATAATTTGATGATTCCTCTCCGTATACTTCTGACAACAGATATTCCCATGAGAGCTTTTCAGACCAAGCTCTCTGAATAAGAATTTTCCCTCTTCTTAGTAAGGGTGATATTAGACCTAGGGGGTCCAAAAATATACCCACCAGTGACAGAAGTTTCTGTTTGGTCAGCACTTCATCTCTAGCTTTCAGACCTTTCAACGACAACTTGTCTGTAATTATATTCCAGATTAAACTAAAGATTGATACGTTAGGAGATCTAGATTCTTTAGAAAGTCGCTGATCCAGTACCCTTTGAGGTCTTGCATTGTTGGAATTCAATGCTTGCAGTGATATTTTGGCCTTTTCCCACTCTACATCTGCAGTATTGCATATATCATACCGTGTCTCTTCACTGGTACAAGCATCCAACAAATTACCCACATGAACATTCTCCAATATTTCCTCCAACTGTTCTATTAGAGACTTCATTTGTCCAAAGGCACTCTGAAAATTGTGTAGGAGAGGAGTGTGGATAGGCTTCAAGGGAACGTACTCTCTAAAACTTCTAAGTGTAGTTTTATCTTCGTAATGCACTTCTTGCTTTACTCCAATACTCTCTGGCTCCCACAACTTATTAACAGGCTCTATGGCCTTCTCAATCAACAGCTTATTAACAGGCTCTATGGCCTCTTCACTCAACAACTTATTAACTGGCCTTTTGGCCTCATCAATCAACTCTTGAGTAGCTGTAGGAAAAACCTGTGTTCCTACTCGCATAACAATATGCCTCTGCACATTACTGGGTTCATGTTGAGTATCACAAGGGATATGGTCATACAACATGACACCACCCGGTGTTTCCATCAAAGTATAGACATCCCACTTGTCAATACCACTAACAAACTGACTAAAATGTAAGGCACCAATAACAATGCCAATGTTATCAAGTACATCACTATCAATATCTTCATCGGCCAACTTGTGACCATTAGACTTTAACACATTTGCAGCCTTTGCTAGTCCTGGAGTGTGGATGCTAATTACCATGTCATCAACTACGAGTAATTTAACTCTGGCTCTTCTTTTCCCCAATTTGATAACTACATTTACAACAGGGAAACTTCCTTTCTTCGTCTCAGAACGAAATGCATCAATACCAAGAGACATTTCATCTAATGGGCTTAATTTAAGCCTTTCAGCTAATTCTCTAGTTATAAAGGAACATTGTGAACCTGTATCAAAGAATAACCTAGTATTTACCCAAAGATTTCCCTTTGAGCTATGTAAAGGTTTGTATTAATAATGAGCGTATATCATGGCTTCCAGTTTATTGTTGCAAGATGGGTGCCGGTCGGCTCAATCAATATAAACATTAGAAACCAAATAGGTAGAAGTACAATGAAAACAAAAGAGGTGCGATAAAGGGAATAACCTTATTATCAATAAAGGATTAGATCACTTATATCATAACATTCCTTTCCCCTAGAATTTGCAATACATCACATATAAAAAATAAGTCATCAACTTCTTAAAACAAGGCACACATGAAAATTCTATATAAGGAGTTCAAAACACTATTTACAAATTAAGACGATCAGGGGGCTTGATATTTCTCTGAGACCTTCTCACTACTGGAGTCTGTATAGGTAACTCATCACATGCACTATTACTTACATCTCTTGAAGGTACATTAATAACATCTTTTGAAAGTACACCATTTGTTTCTATAATATTAGAATTGGTTGTTAATTCACTAGGAACACTTGTTACAACAGGATTATCAGCTTCAATTTCACTTACAACAGGATTATCATAATCATTATTCAACATTTCATTATTAGACTGATTGAAATCTCCAAAATATCTATGCATCAATTGATCAGAATGTCTTTTCCATATCATATTCCCTGAACAATGTACTTGCACTCTATAATTTCTTAAACCCAATACTTCTACAATTCTACCTTCCACCCATAGTGGACCTTTACCATAGTTACGTGCAAACACAGCATCATCAACTTTGTACATGTTTTCTTCATTTGAAAGACTATCATTACATTCTTTACTTTCTTTCAGCTTTACATCTACAGTACCTCTGAAATTTCTATTAAACATAATCTCTGCAGGAGCTTTTCCTGTAGCAGAATGTACAGTTCTTCTATAGTTATAAAGAAAACGACAAACTCTAGTAGTATAATCTCCCTCTTTAAATTTCCTTAAACCCTCCTTAAATGTCCTTACAGCTCTTTCTGCAAGACCATTAGAGGCTGGATGATAAGGGGCAGGACAAACATGTTTTATACCATTCTTTTGCAAAAACACCTTCATTTCCTGTGATACAAAATTAGGAGCATTATCTGACACTATCATGTCTGGCAAGCCAAAATTAGAAAATACTTTCCTTAGGTGATTTATAGTGACACCAGATGTTGCAGAACTAGAGAACTGTATATCTAAGAACTTACTATAAGAATCAATGACAATTAGAAAATATTTACCATCAATAGGACCTGCATAGTCCATATGGACCCTAGACCATGGTTTTCCCGTATTAGGCCATGACAAAGTATTAGCTGGTGGTTGTTTATAATTCTTAAAACAAATATTACAATTCTTTGTCATCTCTGCAAGGTCTTGGTCAATCTTTGGCCACCAAACCCATTTCCTAGCCTCCGCCTTCATGGCATTTATTCCATTATGACCATTATGTAAATGAGTCAATATCTTACACCTCAACTCTACAGGTATTACAATACGATTCCTGTATAACACTACATCATTATGAAGAGACAATTCATCTTTAACATTACCATATTCCATGAGTAACAAATTATTTTCTTTAGACCAACCAAATCTTAGACAATTAATTAACTGAGACATCACTTTATCTTTCTTATTATATTGTCTAATTACCTTATAAGAAATTTCATCAAAATCAAGCAATTCCACTAATCTTACATACTCAGCAGGAATCCCAGACTGAATTTCATCTTCTACTGGAAGACGGCTAAGTGCATCGGCAATAACATTTTCCTTTCCAGGTTTATGCACTAGATCAAAGTCATATTGAGAAAGTAACAAAGCCCATCTTTGTATCCTAGAATTGGCATTCTGAGGAATTGGCTTATCTTTACCAAACAATCCTAAAAGTGGTTTATGGTCCGTTCTGGCCATAAATTTTCTACCCAAAAGAAAATATCTAAATCTTTTGACAGCGAAAATCAAAGACAATCCTTCTTTATCCAACTGTGAATATTTCATCTCAGCACTACTCAATTTCTTACTTGCAAAATAAATAGGTCTTTCTACTCCATTGACCTTTTGCAATAACACACATCCTACACCAACAGGTGAAGCATCAACTTCTACAATCAAGGGATATGACCCATCAAAATTTACTAATACTTTAGAGTCTACAAAATCTTGTTTAAGACATTTAAATGCATTCTGTTCAATCTTTGTCCATTCAAACTTGGCACCTTTTTTCAGTAAATCATACAATGGAGCTGATTTAGTTGAAAAATTCTTAATAAATCTACAGTAAAATGTAATCATCCCTAAAAATGAGTGGACCTCTGCTACTGAGGTAGGACAAGGAGCATCCAAAATTGCTTTAACCTTCTTTGGGGATGGTTTTATTCCTTCACTTGATATACAGTAACCTAAATATTCAATACATTCCATATTTAAAACTGTTTTACTCTTATTTATCTGTACATTATGAGATTGCAACACATTTAAAACTTTCTTGAGTCTCTCATCATGCTCATCTTTAGTTTCACCACTGACAACTATATCATCCTCATCATCATTATCACTTAATGATACATCTTGATCATTCACAATCTTTACAGTTTTCCTACTATTAAACTTAGGTTTACTCCTAAAATCTTTCTTGCTTGGTCTATTTGAACCTTTAGCTGTACTATAACCACTCTCTCTTTTGGCTTCTTTACAAACCTTCTGTAAATGACCCTTTTTATGACAATTATAACATGATAAATGCTTAAATCTACAATAAAAGCTGTCATGAGAGGAACCACAATGTTGACAAGATAAACCTACATATTTTCTTCTTACAACCTGAACCTGTGACTGAACCTCATCTTTCTCACTTACAAATGCTTTTTCCATGTTCAAAATTCTCTCCAAAATAGCCTGAGAGGTCATTGCTTGGAGATCTATGTTGAGAGCCACTATATTTGAAAAATAAACTTCAGCATCTACAGCCATAAATAACTGATCTCTTACTCTACCATCAAATTGGTTGCCAAAATTACAATGCTTTGCTAGAGCCTTTAAATCAGCATACAATTCTTTTACACTCTCATCCTTCCTTTTTTTTCTTTGCTGGAAGGCTAGCAAACTTCTGTGATAAGAAGGCTTAACAATAAAATGACCTTTCAATAACTGAACCAAGTCTGCATAAGACTTTGTGTGGGGCAAATCAGGAGCACAAAGATTGCCTAAAACACTAAAAACATCAGTACCCAATGACACAAGCAGGAGATTTTTTTTCTCGTCAGCCTCAGTGACATTTAAATGACTAAAATGTGCCTCTAATAGGCTTAGCCATAATTCCAAGGAAATTTTCGATGGATTAAAACAATCAATTCTAATCTGATTCAACGACGACGACATTGCGGACCTATTCTGTAATATTACCAGTATCCACAAACACTTAGGCTAATGTAGCACCCAAACAACCGACAATTCGATATGCTAGGGTAGCAAAAACGTATGCTAGGCTTGAAGAAACATGCGCCCAAAACTGCAGCAACATCATACAGGGCACCTAGGCTTAAATCCAACACTAGCCTAGTCGAGGTGAATCACGCAGCATCAATCCAGGATCCAATTAGGCATAACCATGGTAGCCTAATCCTGGCGTCGGCAAACAAAACATTTGGCACCTACCAGAAATCTTGCAAGGCGAATCTATTTAAGCCAGTAATATAACCAAACTCGAGAGGTTTCCCATATCCATGAAGGGTTTACTCGTCGCCAAATGTAAAGGTTTGTATTAATAATGAGCGTATATCATGGCTTCCAGTTTATTGTTGCAAGATAGGTGCCGGTCGGCTCAATCAATATAAACATTAGAAACCAAATAGGTAGAAGTACAATGAAAACAAAAGAGGTGCGATAAAGGGAATAACCTTATTATCAATAAAGGATTAGATCACTTATATCATAACAAGCTACTTATTTTTCCACTTGCAGTAGGCAGAGCACATGAAGGTAAACTCGGCTTCACCATTTGCCTCTGTACTGCCTTCATAGTCATCACACCAACATGTTTCTTGTCCTTTTCTGAGTCAGAATGTTCTGGCTCATTGCTTGACTCATCTATATTTGAACCATTTTCTGACTGTTCATTCAGAAATGTAGGTTCTTCAAACCTTCTACGAAATTTTGACTCTTGTTCATAACACAAGGCTGCATGATGACCATTTTTCTTACAGTTTAACTGAGTGTAACATTCATTTGCATAATGCCCTGACTGAGTACATCTCAGACATTTGTTATTGTTTCTCAATTTGTCTTTGCGTTCGTTTATACTAACTACTTTATTACACTGTTCAGACTTATGACCTTGCCAACCACAGAATATACATTCTGTTTTACTATTTATTACATTTGCAGTAGCACCATAACTACCCACATTCTTTTTATAGGACTGGGTCTCATCTCTCTGGGAGGTTTGGGTCTCTCCCTTTGTGTTATCTTTAGTGAAGTTGCCTTCTATATAATATACATATTTTCCCAGTTCCTTCAAGAGGGTTTCATATGTAGGGTATTTTGTGTCTATTTTCATGCTAATCCAGTTCTCAACATCTTCTGGCAATTTCATCATCACGAGTTCTGAAAACACCCAATCAGTGTTCTCCATGTCTTTATAATTTTTCAGACTTCGAGTAATGGCTTCTACTTCCTGCTTGAACTTAAAAAGTGATGAATAATTAGAACAGGGAGTTGGTATTTTTACCAATTTCCTCATTAAATTTCGTACAATCCTGTCCTTGCTGGCATAAACAGCTTGCAGCTGTTGAATGCATTCATCATAACTCTCACTAGCAACAGGATATCCCTTTATGGTGTCTTTTGCATCTCCTTTAAGGGCATTTCTTAAGATGGTAAACTTTGTCATAGTTGCCATAGAAGTACTATGTACTAAACTATCGAACGTATCCCAAAACTCGTGCCATTCATCATAGTTTCCAGAGAACTGTGGTATCTTTACTTCAGGAAATTTCGGTGTGGGTTGCCCACTGGGGAGGCTTGAACTCTCGGAACTAGGAGCCCTAGTACTCTTCATAGTTCCTAACTTACGAATCCGTTCTAGGACAGCTAAGCTAATATTATTTACTGTTTCAGCTAGACTGTCATGTTCTGTATCCTCCTCTTCAGAATTCCTTTTAAGGGGCTTATTCTCGACATATTCTTCATACTTCCGATCATATCTTCCGAATCTATCTGTTAGCGTATGATGACATCTTTCTAAATAATTAACAAGTATCTCATCATCTTTGGCAAGTTCTGTTTGACACTGAACACAATCACGTTGAACCAATTCCCGAAGGCGTTTTAATGCCTCAGGTTTAACCGACATATTGAGAAAGCAAATAGAACATAAAACAACAAACAAATAGTTGATGCAATTTTATCAGCAAAGAATCCACGATCTTCTTTATGCATCCACAATGCAGCAAACAATCACTCTGTAAAGAGTATCAAAGGACAATCTTCCAAATCTCAAGATAATAACATAGTTATTTAATTCCGTCAATTATGACGCTAATCCTCAATGTGTAAAACACACTTTTCATCAGTTAAACGACACTGTTAAGTCAGCAACAGTAAATGGAAAGTGTAATGCAAACCACACTGTTCCTCAAACGACACTGTGCACCTAGCAGTAGGTGGGTCACTACCTTCTGTTTATTTACGTAAACAAAGGAATCAACACGACATTCTGGATATCGTTAAATGGGAGATATGTAAACACACAAATCCCTAAAAACCACTGTTCACCCAGCCGAAATTGGGTACTAATATCCAAATTACTTAATGGACGCTCAACTACGAAAGTATATTTCGTTTCCACAGATAGAGAAACGCTGTATCCACGTGGGAAATGGATTCTCTTATTTATTTCAACAAACACTTAAATTTCAAAGTTATATTTGCAATATTCATGCAAATACATGCAATGCTCCTCCCTGTTTTCGCTGAAATGTGGACGGTTTTAACCGTAGAGTTTTACACAAACTTCTTACAAGGTGGGAGCTTATCTAAAATGTACACTATTTTCACCATTACCACACCAATTCTCATCCGGTTCGAAGGACCAAAAGCTGTGGAGGATTTCCTGTGTGTTATTTACCCTTCGATCTTATAACCCCCTAAATTCGGAAATCCTGACACGGCTTCAGTAGAGGCCTAGCACGATCTCAAATTTAAATCCTCTACCAATAAAATATAATTAATATTACATGCATAGACATACAAGCAAATATTTTATAAGGGGGTTTATGAACTGCTGATATGTGAATATTTAAATAAACTCTCCTCACCTTAAATTAAAAGTTCCTCATACAGAATAATAAATTTTCCAACATACATTCTACCTACGAGTGTTCAATTAAATGAGCTCATTCTGTCCCTCACACGTAGTTATAAATATTGTTAGAAATATAATAACTCTGTACTCATCTGTCCGGATAACCCTGATGTCGTCAGCAATCACAGGACTCCGAATCAAAAACGTATCTTCTGATCCACAGATCTCTATCATGTTCTTCTACTTGAGTGTCTCGTAATGACCCACGAGAACAACTAATTATAAACTTATAAGTACTGTCAATAAACACAGTAAAAATGAGTGCCTCGTAGCATCTCACGACAGCAACTAACTACTCTTTAACAAACTTATAAGTACTGTCAACAAACACAGTAAAAATGAGTGCCTCGTAGCATCTCACGAGTACAACTAATTATTTGTAAGAAAGTCCCACAAACTCCTCTAGTTTGTCGGGGTCCTTGGTACTAGGACTAAGTTGAGTTATGACTTGCTTACAACAGTTCTTTGTTCAACGAGGGCGATGCAATTAGCGTTATCAAGGAGGTGAAGGGTTAATGGCTAAAATCCATTAGTGACCTACATTCCTTTCTCCACGTCTTCTACGGCCAGCCTCCCTAATAAACTACACATTATACATACGAATATACGTGTATACATGATAGAACTTAATAAGTATACATGCTAAGTCTAAAAGTATACATTCATGCACTTACGTTACAATAAAGGAAACTATATGCAAATAACACTTACATAATGTACGTAGAAATAAACTGTCTTGAAATATATTCAAGACAATATATATATATATATCAAAACAAGTCCTTCGCAAGAAGGCAACCGTCCTAGCCCTTGGTTGATAAGGGAGTCCGTGACGTAAAACCGGAACCGGAACATATGCGTGTGTGTTTATTAAGTTATATTGCTTCATTTAATATAATGCCAGTACTCTTATTCCCAAATATTTTTCCTTTATTTTCTATATCCGGAAACAATCTTCACATGTTAAAGGTGGGCTTAACATATAGTAGAAACGTCAACATTAAATACTCTTAATCACAGTAAAATAATATAACTATTGTAATGTACTTTATATATATATATATATATATATATATATATATATATATTATATATATATATATATATTATATATATATATATATATATATATATATATATATATATATATATTATCAAATAAGCACATTACATATGTGAAAACATGAATCATTTTTTTACCCCGACCGGGACTCGAACCTAGGACTTATGATTACTAAGTCAAGGCGCTACCACTACACCACAGAAGGTTAAAAGGAATCCAACCTTATAGCTTATATCTGCTATACTTAGGAATGAACGCATTCTAACTGAATGCCACTATGTTCATATTACAGATTCCCCAACCTCACTCGTGGCTTCATTTTAGCATTTAATTCAATTCCCAATCTCATTCGGGCCATGAAATTATCAAATAAGCACATTACATATGTGAAAACATGAATCATTTTTTACCCCGACCGGGACTCGAACCTAGGACTTATGATTACTAAGTCAAGGCGCTACCACTACACCACAGAAGGTTAAAAGGATTCCAACCTTATAGCTTATATCTGCTATACTTAGGAATGAACGCATTCTAACTGAATGCCACTATGTTCATATTACAGATTCCCCAACCTCACTCGTGGCTTCATTTTAGCATTTAATTCAATTCCCAATCTCATTCGGGCCATGAAATTATCAAATAAGCACATTACATATGTGAAAACATGAATCATTTTTTGCCCCGACCGGGACTCGAACCTAGGACTTATGATTACTAAGTCAAGGCGCTACCACTACACCACAGAAGGTTAAAAGGAATCCAACCTTATAGCTTATATCTGCTATACTTAGGAATGAACGCATTCCAACTGAATGCCACTATTCCTTTTAACCTTCTGTGATTACCTAATTGTGTTTACGGGAAAGAGCCCAAAGCTTGTATCTTCCCGTCTCCTGATCGGTTCCATTTTAGACTTAGTGATACTTATCGTACCTGTCCTTAAAACTATGGATTGAGATAGCATTAACTACCTCCTCGCTTAGCGAATTTCAATTATCAACTACTCTTACACTGAAAAAGTATTTCCTTACATCCTGCAAAGAAGTTTTCTTACGAAGCTTCAAACTATGACCTCTAGTTCTAGAGCCAGCCATATCAAAATATCGATCCCTATCCACTCTATCATAACCATGAAGGAATTTAAAGACTGTCACCATATCCCCCCTTACTCTTCTAGCTTCGAGTGATGGTAAGTCTAATTCCCTCAGCCTCTCATCATAACTGAGATTGTGTATTTCTGGCACCAGTTTCGTGGCATGTCTTTGAACTTTTTCAAGCTTAGCTATGTGCTTTTTCAAGTGCGGATTCCAAAAGGGGGCTGCATATTCGAGTTTTGGCCTCACATAGGTTACATAAATATTTCTGAACATTTCCTTGTCCATGTGCCTGAAGGCTACCCTTACATTTGATAAGAATGCATATGCTGCCTGAAAAAGTACATAAAGTAAAGAGAAACAGATGGATAATGACTTGTCAGATGTGAAGGGATAATAAAAGATGTGTAATGAATATCCAAGAATATTCAGTGTAGCTGTAGGCACAGAAAAAGAACCATAACTGAAGGAAGACTTAACATCGAACTAAAATGCGCATTAAATTTAACTTCAAAGCAGCAATAAAGTGTTTACTCCTAAAACTTTATATACAGTAGTTAGGTAAATATAAATAAGGAAAACATAAAATACATTGGCAGTTTTGAATATTTATTACTGTCAAAAATTTACAAATAGCATGAACTTTCTGAATGTTATTTCTCTATTTTCGTAACATTACTTGTTTCTTTATTCTCAAAAATTTTGCTTCTCTTGTGTATCACCACATAATTTGTCCTTTTCATCTTTGTCATTCCTATGGTCTGCATCCGGTTCCATCATACTATCAATCATGAAGTGTATCTCAGGTTCGACAACAATATCATCGCACGTCTCCTTTTTTATTTGTTCTAATACGTCAGTTTCATCAATATTTTCACTACTATTTTGGTTTTTTCCTTTACTGTTCACATAGGGATTCGTTTCAGAAGTTATTCCCTGAGCATTTTCACTGTAGCAACTTTTGCAAGTGTAATGATTACCGTCACTTCTGGAAGAAAAATCCAGATTTTGAGAACAGTCTTTTTCAGTGAAAAACTTGTGGCACATACTGCAAGCTCGCACTTTTTCTTCACACTTGGTTAGATGCTTTTCCAAAGTAGCTGTCTTAAGAAATGATTTACCACATATATTGCATGAGAGAGATTTACCTCGACTATGAAGTAAATAATGTCTTTTCAAATGATGGCTCTTTGTAAAAGGTTTATTGCATAGGTTGCATTTATAAGGGTTATCTTCACTATGAATTAAGCTATGTTCCTTTAAGATTGTCTCAGAAGAAAGTGCTTTATTGCACACACTACATACATAACTATGAGTGTGAGTCAAGTTGTGTTTTCTTAATTCTGCTCTCCGAGCATATGCTTTATTGCAAACTGTACAAACATGAGGTTTTTCCCCACTATGAACAATATAATGTTTTTTCAAATCTCCTCTCAAAGAAAACGATTTACTACATATTTCACATTCGTGAGGCTTTTCACCAGTGTGCACAAAAGAGTGCTGTCTCACGTCTACTTTCCTAGCAAATGATTTGTTACATATATAGCATAAGTGAGGTTTTTCTCCAGTGTGAACAAGGTAATGTTGTTTCAGTTGTGTTTTTCGAACGAAAGATTTTTTGCAAATCTTGCATTCATGAGGTTTCTCCCCACTGTGAAATACCAAGTGATCCCTCAGGTATTTTTTTGTTTTAAAACGTTTATGACAGATATCACATGAAAAAGGTTTTTCTTCACTGTGAGTTAGAAGATGTTCGTTTAATGCACCGTTCCTTGCATAGGATTTCTGGCATATCGAACAAGAATAGGGCTTTTTACCAGTGTGAGTCTTGTAATGTTGATTTAAAGCCCCCCTTCGTTTGAAACCTTTATTACACATGGTGCAAACATGTGGTCTTTCATTAGTCGGCATTTCCATCTCCATTTTCGTCGCTGATCTTGAATACTCACTTTTTCAGTTAGTTATCAGCTTTCATATTTGGTAATGTAGTTTGAACTTCCATACAATGTATTCGATTTTCTAATTTAATTGAAATATTTCAAGTTGTTTCGAATGGATATCCATCTAGATAAGAAGAGGAAATATAGTCCACAAACATTGGATAATGTGGTGTTTTCTCAGTGTCTGCAAGTGAAAAAGAGGTAAAAAATATTAGTAGACTTAAATTTTAGTGACATGTATGAAAAGTATATATATATATATATATATATATATATATATATATATATATATATATATATATATATATATATATATATATATATATATATTTTTTTTTTTTTTTAATGTGAAAAAAGAAAACTATTTTCTGTTACTTAAATTTCACTGAATATATGAACAGTAAATTAATTTATATTTTTGTTTGTTTGTAGATAACAGAAGGGTCTGCCTGTTTCTTATTTCACTGTATATTACCTATGGTGTGTAAAAAGAATTTGGTTCTACATAGCACTTACACACTCAGATGTATATTAAGGGACAAGATTTAAATACAGATTTGATTAGCAAGAGTATAATTAAAGATACTTTGCACACCTTCAGATTAAAAAAAAAAAAAAAATCTGGAGCTTAGGTGAAAACTTTTCATTCTCATATACATGGATATCATACAAGGTGACTGAAGGATAGTGAAAGAAGCATACACCACCTCCAACTCTAAAATTATATCTGATACAGTAAGAGATACAGAAAGAAAGGGTGAGGAGAGGACCTGCTGCCTTGAGCAATGTCGCCACCAAGATGGTTTTTGTGGTTTCTGGCATAATTTGTTCAGAAATATATGTGCATGTATAGATAATATTTCACCTTACTTTCCTAAACTCAGCGTATCAAAAATGCCTTTTAAATAAGACCTTGACCCGTATAAACCCTTATAAGCAACCCCGGAAAATCTCTCAATACAATAAGAATACTTGATTGTTGAACTTTTTAACAGTAAGTATAGTATACATATTCACTGATGCTAATGTAACAAGAAAAAAATAAAGAAAATTTAGCTCATAAATACCTCCTGTATACCCTTTCAAAACAACGAAGACCCCATGTACAAGTGAACAAAACTTAAACACAATATTAAAAAACTTTTACCTCTTGAAATGATTTTATAGTTTATATAATCTGACATATATTTATTGCTATTTTCTTAATTCGTTTGGATTTTCGCGAGAATGTAACATTTTGTCATTGACATCTTGTTCCCATTTGAAAAAAAAAAAAAAAATGAGTCCTTGCTAAGTCACACTAGATTCTTACAGACAAGTCCTGGATGAAGGCTGCTACGGCGCCTGTGCTTCCAGCTCTATACTGCTCTCTCTGTGACTACAAAATCTATTTGTTCTTCTGTGTAATGGACAACAACACAATGCTTGGTCGACTCATTGGTCCTTTAACTATATTCTAAAGGAAAGGAACACAGTGAGGAAATTCTACCGATTATGGTAACCATGGACAATAATCTCGTCAATAACATCAAAAGAAACTATTTTTTATGGTAGCATTAAATGGTTTAACCAAATACCCAACAGTAACAACGAGTCGAATCAACAAATTGCATTGAACTGCCAGAGCCACGTTACAAACAATATGAGTAGTTGCACCTTCAAGAGACTTGCAGTAATACCACAGGAAAATGTTATACTAAGCTTTCGTAGCTCTGCGCAGTCAGGGTTACCAGATAAAAGAGTGAAGCATGCACGATTTTTTAAAAACTACATTACAATAGTTATATTATTTTAATGTGATTAAGAGTATTTAATATTGACGTTTCTACTATATGTTAAGCCCAAATTTAACATGTGAAGATTGTTTCCGGATATAGCAATATTAAAATAAAGAGAAAATATTTGGGATTAGGTGACTGGCATTATATTAAATGAAATAATATATCTTAATAAACACACGCACACGAATATATATATATATATATATATATATATATATATATATATATATATATATATATATATATATATATATATATATATATATATATATATATATATATATATGCGTGTGTGTTTATTAAGTTATATTGCTTCATTTAATATAATGCCAGTCACCTAATCCCTAATATTTTTCCTTTATTTTCTATATCCGGAAACAATCTTTACATGTTGAAGGTGGGCTTAACATATAGTAGAAACGTCAACATTAAATACTCTTAATCACATTAAAATAATATAACTATTGTAATGTACTTTATATATATATATATATATATATATATATATATATATATATATATATATATATATATATATATATATATATATATATATATATGCGCCTCATTTCCCGTTGTAAGGGGGTGGCTGAGCCAAGAAATGTGCATTCACCATGATCCACACAATTGCTGATGGATTACACAAATGCTGATGGATTAGCTGGTAAGGCAGTAGAATTAAAAGATAGGATTTACAAAAGTAAGGCATATATAGTAGCAGTTACAGAGAGTAAGTTGAGTGAGGACATAAACAATGTCACAGTTTTTCCTAAGGGCTTCAAAATATTAAGGGTTGAAAGATCTGAGAGGACTGGTGGAGGGATAGCACTGCTCATAAGTGAAAGGATTTAGGTTGAAGAAATAAACTTGGCTATAGAAAGAGTGTTCAAGGAATTTCTTGTTGCTCGCATAAATACTGGGTCTGAGAGCATTATAATAACTTTTGTATATAACCCACCAATGAACCAACATAGGTTAGAAGTTTATGAGGAAAGTCATATAGGTACTATTGAAGTCATAAACTCAGTTGTTAACATGGCACGGGAGAGGATATGTATTATTTTGATTATGGGAAATTTTAATCATAAAGAGACAGATTGGATAAATTTTGACCCATACAGTGGTGAGGACTCATTCGGGGCAAGATTCCTAGATTGCGTACAAGGGAATTTCCTACACCAACATGTAATGGAACCAACGAGGGCCAGGGGTGGGGATGAGCCATCACTACTTGATCTAGTATTCACATATAACGTGTTGGATATTGGAGAAATTGAGTATGAACCACCAATTGGAAAGAGTGACCATTGTGTGTTGTTTATGGAATACATCATTGAAGATATTCTGCCTGAAACTAAAGGCCCTGAGGACATGAGGAGGAACTATCCAAAAGGAGATTACACCGGAATGAATGAGCTTTTTGCAGTTATTGACTGGAGAACCTTATTTTACAACAAAACTGTACAAGAAATGTACGACATCTTTTGTGAGAAATATGGGGAGATAGTAGATTGCTGTATACCTCTCACCAAAGTAGATTTAATTCATGCCAGAGAGAAATGGTTCAATAATGAGTGTAAAAGAGCTAAGGAGTGGAGAGACAAATGCTGGAAAAGGTATAGGAGAAGAAAAATCATAAATGCCTGGCAAACTATAAAAGAGCAAGAAATGATTACCGAAGTAAAAGAAGAGAGGCAGAGATAGACTATGAAAGGGACATCACCAGGAAGGCTAAAGAAAATCCCAAGCTTTTCCACAGCTTTATCAGAGGAAAATTGAAGGTAAAAGAATAGGTTTTAAGGCTTAAGAGAGCGGATGGAAGCATCACCGAGACGGATGAAGAGATCTGCAAAGAATTGAACAAGGAGTTTCAGTCAGTATTTACAGTAGAATATATCCCACCCCCTCAGAATGCAGAGATAGAAGCTCACAGGCCGGTATTAGAGAACATCAACCTTTCAGCCACAAAGGTATGCAAAGCGCTGATTGAGTTAGATGTTCATAAAGCTACAGGTCCTGATGATATATCCCCTCATGTACTTAAAAAATGCACAAACTCAGTATCAGTGGCACTAAGTATCATATTTAAAAAGTCACTGGAGTCAGGGGAGATTCCAAGTTGCTGGAAACAAACAAACGTGATACCTATCTTCAAAAAGGGAAGGAGGGATACGGCTCTAAACTATAAACCAGTTTCCTTGACCAGCATAGTTTGCTAAGCAATGGAGAAACTACTAAGGAAACATATCTCTCTTCACTTGGAATCCTTCAACATTTTGTTAGTGAGACAACATGGCTTCAGAGAAGGTAGATCAACAGTAACAAACTTATTAGAATTTTATGATGAGGTAAGCCGAATCTTACAGGAAAGAGAGGGCTGGGCAGATTGCATATTCCTAGACCTCCAGAAAGCATTTGACACTGTCCCACACGGGAGACTTATTAGGAAGCTGCAAGCAATGGTTAGAATAGGTGGAAATGTCTTGGAATGGATAAAAACTTACTTAGAAGGAAGGGAACAAAGGGTTTGAGTAAGACAGTGTCTGAATGGAGAAGAGTTAGTTGTGGAGTTCCACAGGGTTCAGTTTTAGGGCCATAATTGTTCCTTGTATATATAAATGACCTAACAGAGTCTGTAAATTCATTCATGAATATGATTGCAGATGATGCAAAGATTGTGAGGAAAGTAAGAAACGAGAACAACGGTAGAGAACTTCAGGAAGATCTAAATAGATTGCATGAGAGGTCAGAAAAGTGGCTAATGAAATTCAACACTTCAAAATGTAAGGTTATGCAGAGGTATATTAAAACCCAGCAGAGAGCTGGATGTTCATTACACTTCTTATATAATCTCTTCACATCTGACAGGCCATTACACTCTCCATCTCTGTTTCTCTTTACAGCCTGATAAAGGCTGTTTTATTTAATAATTTTTTGGCCCATTCTGGTGTCACAATAATCTTGAAAAAAAAAAAGAAAAAAGCCAAAAAATCCACGATACAGTGAACCCGCGATAGGTGAACCGCAAAATAGCAAGGGATCACTATATATATATATATATATATATATATATATATATATATATATATATATATATATATATATATATATATATATATATATATATATATATACAGTGTTCCCTCGGTTATTCGCGTTTCTTAGTTCGCGTTCTCACTGTATCGCGGTTTTTTTTGGGGGGGAAAAAAAAATAAAGATTATTGTGACATCAGGATGGGCCAAAAAATGATAAAATAAAACAGACTTTATCAGGTTGTAAAGAGAAACAGAGATGGAGAGTGTAATGACCTGTCAGATGTGAAGGGATTATAAAAGATGTGTAACCAATATCCAGCTCTCTGCTGGGTTTTAATATACCTCTGCATTACTTTCATGATGTCTATTCCAATAATTCTGCTTAGATCTTATTATTATTATTATTATTAATATTATTATTATTATTATTATTATTATTATTATTATCATCAATGGCAACAATAATTTTCCTTTGATGATGATTGTGGAGATTATTATCATCATCATCATCATTATTATTATTATTATTAAGGGCTCATCATTGTACATCTGTTGGTTTATTTATTTTTAATAACTGTGTAAAGTGCCCCTCCCTAGTTGGCTGGGACAAAGAGAGTGTGGGGGGTTGGGTAGAATAGAATGTTGGAGAGAGAGAGAGAGAGAGAGAGAGAGAGAGAGAGAGAGAGAGAGAGAGAGAGAGAGAGAGAGAGAGAGAGAGAGAGAGAGAGAGAGAGAGAGAGAGAGAATCTTTAAGTAACTCTTGTTCATTCAACCAAAACTACATTATTTATAGTAAAAATAATGGTTTAATTACGAATTCGTAATAATAATGATGATAATAATAATGATGATAATAATAATAATAATAATAATAATAATATAATAATAATAATAATGATAATAATAATCTCCCCAATCATCATCAGAGGAAAATTATTGTTGCCAATAATAATAATAATAATAATAATAATAATAAGATCTAAGGAGAATTTTTAGAATAGACATCATGAAAGTAATGCAGAGGTATAGTAAACCCAGCAGAGAGCTGGATATTCATTACACATCTTTTATAATCCCTTCACATCTGACAGGTCATTACACTCTCCATCTCTGTTTCTCTTTACAGCCTGATAAAGGCCGTTTTATTTTATAATTTTTGGCCTGTCCTGGTGTCATAATCATCTCAAAAAAAATAAAAATAAAAAAAAAATAAAGGCTGATTCTACTTTGCGGTTTTCCTGTCTCCCACCGGGTCCCGGAAACGAACTACCGCAATAAAGGGGGGAACACTGTGTATATATATATATATATATATATATATATATATATATATATATATATATATATATATATATATATATACAGAGTAGGTCCCAGTATTACGTCGTTCCAAGGTACTTTATTTTGCCATTACAACAGAGGCCAAGAAATAATTCATAAATTAATTTTTCACCCTACCTGGCTGGTGCGGTAAATTCAAACCGGGTACGCTGAACAGTTTGTGAGCACAGCGGTTTAATACACAACTAGCAGCACTGCAGTATTCAGATTTATCAAGTTAAAGGCTTTATTTATTTATTTGTTTATATATTTGGTTATATTGAAGGATTATATTGAAATAGTTTGTTGAGCATCGTGTAAGAATACGGTGTTACGCGGCATTAGAAGAAGAAGAACCACCGCTCAGTTTTCTCCAGGCCGCCACATTGTGCCTAGTGTTTTCATCTGCTCTCTCATTTTGTTCGCTCATTATTGACATTACTATGCCTCCCAAGCATGTTCGTGATAGTTCAGATGGCAGTGCCACAAAGAAAAGAAAAGACATCACCATGGAAATTAAAACTGAAGTGGTAAACCGTGCTGAAAAGGGAGAATCTTTTACGAACATTGGCTGCAATCTTGGATTAGCCCATACGATGGTGGCCACGATCATCAGAGACAAAGATCGCATCCGTGACTATGTGAAAGGTTCAACTCCTGTGATGTCTGCTGTGATCACGAGGCTGAGTAGTCACATTATGATCGAGATGGAGACATTGCTAGTGCTTCGGCTTGAATACCACAATTGACAGCTTATCCCAATAAGCCTTATGTTAATACAGGAAAATCCTTATATTATTGGAAGACTTGAAAAGAGAAAAGGGGGAAGGCAGTGCAGGTGGGGAGTTTGTTGCTATTAGAGGATGGTTTAATTGTTTTCAGGCTCGTGCTAATTTGCATAATATAAGAGCTCAAGGGGAAGCTGCTAGTGGTGATGAGGAAGCAGTAAAAATGTTTCCTGTTGCTTTAGCCGAGATAATAAGGGAGGGCATTCAACATGCATGAGACTGGCTTATTCTGGAAGCATATGCCAAGTTGTACGTACATCGCCAAGGAGGAGAAGACAGC
Source organism: Halocaridina rubra (assembly GCA_037179515.1). Taxonomy (NCBI): domain Eukaryota; kingdom Metazoa; phylum Arthropoda; class Malacostraca; order Decapoda; family Atyidae; genus Halocaridina; species Halocaridina rubra. The sequence goes on along the minus strand of JAXCGZ010009454.1, from coordinate 118,899 downwards.
ACCAGGCCATAAAGACAGCCAGGAGAGACTGACTTTGCTTTGGGGGGATAATGCTGTTGGAGACTGTAAGCTAAAGCCCTTGTTGGTTTATTTGGCAGAAAACAAAAGGGAACACAAGGGCGTTTAGAAGGGTCAGCTTCAAATCATCTAAAATTCATACAAGAAGGCATGGATAACCCTTCATATATTTGAGGACTGGTTTAGGAGCCATTTTATCCCAGAAGCAGAGAGGTACTGTACATCTAAGGGTCTACCCTTTAAGGTGTTGCTAATCCTTGAAAATGCCCCTGGTTGCCCTGCCCATTTTGATGACTTTCATCCTATTGTACAGTTGGTTTACCTTTCTCCTAATACCACTTCCTTGTTACAGCCAATGGATCAGGGGGTCATTGCCTCTTTCAAGGCCTACTACCTCCGAACAACAATCGCTATGGCTCTCAGGGCAACTGAGAAGGACAAGAACCTGACTCTCAAGGACTTCTGGAAGTCGTGCAATATTCTTCAGGCTGTGAAGAATATTGGTGATGCCTGAGAGGAAGTGATGTAAACGAACTTGAATGGTAATGGAAAGAAGCCTGCCCCTATATTGTGAATGACTTCCGAGGCTTTGAGGTGACAGTTGAGGCTGTAACCAAGAACGTAGTTGTCATGATTAAGGAGTTCGAGTTGGAGGTAGAGGTTGATGATGAATAAGAACTCCTGGAATCTCATGGAGAGGCATTATCTGTCAAGGATCTCATTCAGATGGGAAGACAAATGCTTAAAAAGGAGGAAGAACTACCAAGCCCAGAGCCAAAGAGACTCACACCCAAGGAATTGGAAGAATCGTTTGCCTTGGCAGAGGAATTGTTGGCAAAGCTCGAGGCTGAGGACCACAATGTTGCCAGGCACACTAAGGTCGTCAGAGGGGTCATGGATTCCCTGCATTGCTATAGGGAAATTTGGGAGAAGAAGGCAGTATCCTTCCAGACTCATCTCAACCAATTCTTCTTGAAGGTAGAGCCCCCAGTAACATATCCTGTACCTTCTACCTCAGGTGCCTCTATAGACTCACCTGCCCCAGTATCCCCATCATCTGCTGCATGTTCTTTTGCCTCTTTGAAATCACATGCCCCAGTATCTCCATTATCTGCTGCATGTTCTTTTGCTTCTCCGAAATCACCTGCCCCAGTGTCCTCGGCACCCACTTCTCTAGCTTCCTCCTCCTTGTAAGCCTGTCTCTCCCTCCCTTGCAACCCCCCTTCCAGTTTGCAACCCGACTACACGAGTAAAGGTAAGCAATATTGTACTGTATACATTACTGTAATTTTACAGTTTTTGTTTTAAATTACACAAGTAAAGGTAAGCAATACTGTTTAGTTTAGTTTTGCTATTTTTATGTTTTAGATTAGAACTTAGATAATATTTGTATGTTTTAGAGTATTTAATTTCAACATTGGTGAGGGGACCTAGGTTCGAATTTAGGTGTTTTCTGACTTATGCCAAAATCCAGGTTAAGTCACCTGTTAGGAACGGAACCCTGACGTTTTGAGATTAAGAGAAAGGCTTAATTTTTGATGATAAAGAGATGTATACATGTTTAAATGAATATTTCTTATCTGTATTTACCAATGAAAACTTGGAATATATTCAAGAAGTAAAATACATATACATTGTACTTAGTACAATAAATATTACAAGGGAGTATGTAATAAAAGAAATAGATAAATAAAAGACTCATTAATATCCTGGACCTGATGAAATTTATGATATAGAGAATTAAAGAAGTGCAAGGGAGAGCTTAGTTGTCCATTCACTGCACAATTCTATAATTTAATATAATTAGGATTGGTACCCAAGGAGTGGAAATTGGCAGATGTGGTACAAATATTCAAAAAAGGAGCATACGTTAAAAAGAAATACTATAGATCTGTATTTTTTATTTTTAAATTCAATATAATTTTTCAATATAACCAATTGTATATATAAAAATACATACAAAAAGCCATTAACTTGATAAAGAAATGAGATACTTGTGTAATATTTTTTTATGTATATAAGTGAGTTTTATATCTTATAGTTTTATTTTCTGTAGGTTATGTATTGATTGTTCTTTTGCCTTTCCAGATTCACCTGCCTCCCCCTGTCTTCAAGTGTGATATAAAGCAGATATTTTTATGTATATATGTTGTTTTATTATACTGTACAGTACATGTATATTGAACAGTACCTGTATATTATGTTAATTTTAATGCTTAGGAATAGTATTAAGATTAGTTTAGTAAGTTTTTAAGAACCATTAGGAACATAGGGTCCCCTTAAAAATTTTTTTTTAATTTTTTTAAGGACCCAGGTTCGAATATAAGTGACTTCCGACTTACGTCGATTTTCGACTTAAGTTGCCTCTCAGGAACGGAACCCTGATGTTGTATGAGGACTCCCTATACATATATATATATATATATATATATATATATATATATATATATATATATATATATATATATATATATATATATATATATATATATATATATATATATATATATATATATATATATATATAACCAAGCAAGCACATTACATATGTGAAAACATGAATAATTTTTTACCCCGACTGGGACTCGAACCTAGGACTTATAATTACTAAGTCAAGGCGCTACTAACTACACACCACAGAAGGTATAAAAGGAATCCAACCTTATAGCTTATATCTGCTATACTTAGGGATGAATGCATTCTATCTGAATGCCACTATGTTCATATTACAGATTCCCCAACCTCACTTGTGGCTTCATTTTAGCATTTAATTCAATTCCCAATCTCATTCGGGTCATACAATAACCAAGCAAGCACATTACATATGTGAAAACATGAATAATTTTTTACCCCGACTGGGACTCGAACCTAGGACTTATAATTACTAAGTCAAGGCGCTACTAACTACACACCACAGAAGGTATAAAAGGAATCCAACCTTATAGCTTATATCTGCTATACTTAGGGATGAATGCCACTATGTTCATATTACAGATTCCCCAACCTCACTCGTGGCTTCATTTTAGCATTTAATTCAATTCCCAGTCGGGGTAAAAAATTATTCATGTTTTCACATATGTAATGTGCTTGCTTGGTTATTGTATGACCCGAATGAGATTGGGAATTGAATTAAATGCTAAAATGAAGCCACGAGTGAGGTTGGGGAATCTGTAATATGAACATAGTGGCATTCAGATAGAATGCATTCATCCCTAAGTATAGCAGATATAAGCTATAAGGTTGGATTCCTTTTATACCTTCTGTGGTGTGTAGTTAGTAGCGCCTTGACTTAGTAATTATAAGTCCTAGGTTCGAGTCCCAGTCGGGGTAAAAAATTATTCATGTTTTCACATATGTAATGTGCTTGCTTGGTTATTGTATGACCCGAATGAGATTGGGAATTGAATTAAATGCTAAAATGAAGCCACGAGTGAGGTTGGGGAATCTGTAATATGAACATAGTGGCATTCAGATAGAATGCATTCATCCCTAAGTATAGCAGATATAAGCTATAAGGTTGGATTCCTTTTATACCTTCTGTGGTGTGTAGTTAGTAGCGCCTTGACTTAGTAATTATAAGTCGTAGGTTCGAGTCCCAGTCGGGGTAAAAAATTATTCATGTTTTCACATATGTAATGTGCTTGCTTGGTTATTGTATGACTCGAATGAGATTGGGAATTGAATTAAATGCTAAAATGAAGCCACGAGTGAGGTTGGGGAATCTGTAATATGAACATAGTGGCATTCAGATAGAATGCATTCATCCCTAAGTATAGCAGATATAAGCTATAAGGTTGGATTCCTTTTATACCTTCTGTGGTGTGTAGTTAGTAGCGCCTTGACTTAGTAATTATAAGTCCTAGGTTCGAGTCCCAGTCGGGGTAAAAAATTATTCATGTTTTCACATATGTAATGTGCTTGCTTGGTTATTGTATGACCCGAATGAGATTGGGAATTGAATTAAATGCTAAAATGAAGCCACGAGTGAGGTTGGGGAATCTGTAATATGAACATAGTGGCATTCAGATAGAATGCATTCATCCCCAAGTATAGCAGATATAAGCTATAAGGTTGGATTCCTTTTATACCTTCTGTGGTGTGTAGTTAGTAGCGCCTTGTCTTAGTAATTATAAGTCCTAGGTTCGAGTCCCAGTCGGGGTAAAAAATTATTCATGTTTTCACAAATGTAATGTGCTTGCTTGGTTATTGTATGACCCGAATGAGATTGGGAATTGAATTAAATGCTAAAATGAAGCCACGAGTGAGGTTGGGGAATCTGTAATATGAACATAGTGGCATTCAGATAGAATGCATTCATCCCTAAGTATAGCAGATATAAGCTATAAGGTTGGATTCCTTTTATACCTTCTGTGGTGTGTAGTTAGTAGCGCCTTGACTTATTAATTATAAGTCCTAGGTTCGAGTCCCAGTCGGGGTAAAAAATTATTCATGTTTTCACATATGTAATGTGCTTGCTTGGTTATTGTATGACCCGAATGAGATTGGGAATTGAATTAAATGCTAAAATGAAGCCACGAGTGAGGTTGGGGAATCTGTAATATGAACATAGTGGCATTCAGATAGAATGCATTCATCCCTAAGTATAGCAGATATAAGCTATAAGGTTGGATTCCTTTTATACCTTCTGTGGTGTGTAGTTAGTAGCGCCTTGACTTAGTAATTATAAGTCCTAGGTTCGAGTCCCAGTCGGGGTAAAAAAAAAAAATATATATATATATATATATATATATATATATATATATATATATATATATATATATATATATATATATATATATATATATATATATATATATATATGAATCATTTCTTTTTACCCCGACCGGGACTTGAACCTAGGACTCATGATTACTAAGTCAAGGCGCTATATATATATATATATATATATATATATATATATATATATATATATATATATATATATATATATATATATATATATATATATATATATATATATATATATATATACAGTGATCCCCCGCTGTATCGCGTTTCTTGGTTCGCGTTCTCACTGTATCGCGGTTTTTTTTTTGGAAAAATTATTATTTTATTTTTTGGGTATACGAACAAATATTAAAATATTGAAAAATAAAAATTTTCAGTATTTTCATTTTTTTATTGAAAAAAAAATTTCATTATTTAATTGATAATAAAAATTTATTTCCCAGCCTACGAATAATAAAACAGTAAAAAATAGTAAAAATTTAGATATACGTACGTACAGTATAACTCACAGTATTGCATCATGCGAAATAGTGTCCGATAGCGTACAATGTATTGGGGTCGCAGCTACGTGAGCTAGCATATATATTTATATTTCCAGTAGTTTCATGATTTTATTGATAAAAAAACGTATTTCTTAGCCTAAGAATAATAAAACAGTAAAAAATAGTAAAAAACATAAATACTAACAGTATTGCACCACGTAAAATACGATACCGGTATCAGTGTTTCGGAAAACGCAAAGGCTCTCACCTACGTGACCTAGTGAATATTAAAATTTTCATTATTTTATTGATAAAACAAGTATTTCCTAGCCTAAGAATAATAAAACAGTAAAAAATATTAAAAAAACATAAATACAGTACTAACAGTATTGCACCATGAAAAATACGATACCGGTATCACGTTTTGGAAAACGCAAAGGCTCTCACCTACGTGACCTAGTGAATATTAAAATTTTCATTATTTTATTGATAAAACAAGTATTTCCTAGCCTAAGAATAATAAAACAGTAAAAAATAATAAAAAACATAAAGTACTAACAGTATTGCGCCATGTAAAATATGATACCGCTATCAACGTTTCGGAAAACGAAAAGGCTCTCACCTACGTGAGATAGTTCATGGAATGCTATTGGCTGAAAGGTCGGGAGACTCCGAATCACAGAATTGTTTTTCGATATTTTCTGTATCATGGGGTTTGATTGGCTTTTTCATTGCAGTTTGCTTTTCCCTCCAATTTCCAATGTGCCGCCTCACTCGCTCAGTCTAACTCACGTGTGCGCCGTTCTCGTTGTGCTTATTAATACGTTTTGCTTGTGATTGTGTTTTCACGCGTAATTTAACCTTTGCAATGCCTCCCAAACGTCCTTCACCTTCTTGAAAGAAGGAAAAAGGTTTGTGGATGTCGACTGCTATTATGGCCTCAATGAATCTACTGTTCGCTACATCAAAAAGGACGAGGCAAAGATCAGGAAAACAGCGAGCATTTCTTTTGATAAATCAGCGAAGAGGGTCGTAACATCCTGCAATAAGGCAGTAGTGCGGATGGAAGCTGCTTTGGCCCTGTGGATTGCTGATTGCAGAAAGAAAAACATCAGCTTAGACACCAATATCATACAAACAAAGGCGAAGAAGCTGTACGAGACATTCGCTGCAAATGAACCCGATGACGACAGTGGCGACCATGGAGAGGAGGAGAGAGAAGAAGATATCGACGACCCACAACCAGGACCCTCCAGCAATTCTCCATCGAGGATACAACCGTTCGTTGCTAGCAAGGGATGGTTCTTCAAGTTTCAAAAACGCTATGGCCTAAAAAGCGTTTCAGTGCATGGTGAAGCTGCCTCTGCAGATACAGCTGCCGCAAAAAATTACTTCACAAACGACTTCAAGAAAATTATCGCCGAAGGGGAATATGCTCCTGAGCAAGTCTTCAACATGGATGAGACTGGCTTATTTTGGAAGAGAATGCCATCTCGCACTTTTCTCTTCAAGGAAGAAGCTAAAGCCCTGGGATTTAAAGCGCACAAAGATCGCGTTACCCTCATCATGTGCGGGAATGCTGCGGGCTTCATGTTAAAGCCCGGGCTTATCTACAAGTCAAAGAACCCTAGGGCTTTGAAGAACAAGAATAAGAATCTGCTGCCAGTGTATTGGATGCATAACCCTAAGGCATGGATCACGAAAAGCCTCTCATCGGACTGGTTTCACCAATGCTTTATCCCTCAGGTAAAACTTTATCTTGCGGAAAAAGGCCTTGAATTTAAAGTCCTTCTTTTGATGGATAATGCTGGTGGCCACGCAACCAATCTCCGATATGACGGTGTTCAAGTTGAGTTCCTGCCACCGAATACGACGTCACTGATTCAGCCTATGGATCGAGGCGTTATTCGTGCGTTCAAGGCCCTCTCACACGAAATGCCCTGGCAAACCTTGTTGAAGCCATGGATTCAGACAAAGACTTCTCAATGAAGACATACTGGCATAATTACATGATTGCCACATGCCTACAAATATTCAGAAAGCAATCAAAGAGATGAAGTCGGCCACAATTAATGCCAGCTGGAAGATATTGTGGCCCGAAGTCATCCACGACTACAAGGGATTTGCTCCTCACGAAGTGCAGAAGGCGGCAGTTGCAAAAGCTGTGAAGTTGGCTACTTTGCTAGGAGGAGAAGGCTTTAAAGATATGACTCCCAAAGATGTGAATGAACTGATTGACTGCCACTCGCAGCCTTTGAATGATGAAGACTTGGATGATATGACGAAATCAGCGAGCAAAGAAGAGGAAGAACTTGAGAAAACGCACGAAGAAATTGCAGAACCTGGCCTTACACTCGAACGTTTGCCAGCCATGTATGAACATTTTAAAGCACTCCAACAACTCTCGCAGGAATATGACGATAATATGGTTCGTTTGGTGACCTTCTGTAATTTTCTCGACGATGTCATGATTCCTTACCATACCATCTTCCAACAAATGAAGAAACAGCGACAGTAATTCCCCATTACCATGTTCTTCTCCCCCAAAAAGCAGCCGTAAAGCTTTTACTGGCTTCAAAATAATTTCCTCCGGGGTCAAGAAAGATGATCATCACCTCATTCACGGTAAGTTTACCTATCACGTACATATAAATTTACGTTGCATGCTGTTATTTATAACAATTGTAAAATACCCATATACATGAGTATGTCATGTAATTACCACTTCATTCACCGTAATTTTATCTATCACTTTCATGTAAATTTACGTTGCTTACTGTTATTTATAATGTAAAGGGTGTTTTTTTAACAGTGCAGGGAGGGTTTATACAGTACGTAAACGTAAAAATAATTGTAATATACCTATGGACATAAGTATGTCATGAAATTACCACTTCATTCACCGTAATTTTATCTATCACTTTCATGTAAATTTACGTTGCATGCTGTTATTTATAATGTAAAGGGTGTTTTTTTTAACAGTGCAGGGAGGGTTTATACAGTACGTACATGTAAAAATAATTGTAAAATACCTATGTATGTCACGTCATCATCACCTTATTCATGGTAAGTTTTCCTATCACTTTCATAAAAATTTACGTTGCTTGATGTTATTTATAATGTAAAGGGTGTTTTTTTAACAGTGCAGGGAGGGTTTATACAGTACGTAAAAGTAAAAATAATTGTAAAATAACAATGTATGTCACGTCATCATCACCTCATTCACGGTAAGTTTTCCTATCACTTTCATAAAAATTTACGTGGCTTGCTGTTATTTATAATGTAAAGGTTTTTTTTTAACAGAGCAGGGAGGGTTTATACAGTGCGTAAACGTAAAAATAATTGTAAAATACCTATGTATGTCACGTCATCATCACCTCATTCGCGGTAAGTTTTCCTATCACTTTCATAAAAATTTACGTTGCTTGCTGTTATTTATAATGTAAAGGGTGTTTTTTTTAACAGTGCAGGGAGGATTTATACAGTACGTAAACGTAAAAATAATTGTAAAATACCCATGTACACGAGTATGTCATGTAATTACCACTTCATTCACCGTACTTTTATCTATCACTTTCGTAAAAATTTACGTTGCTTGCTGTTATTTATAATGTAAAGGGTGTTTTTTTTACAGTGCAGGGAGGGTTTATACAGTACGTAAATGTAAAAATAATTGTAAAATACCTATGTATGTCACGTCATCATCACCTCATTCACAGTAAGTTTTCGTATCACTTTCATAAAAATTTACGTTGCTTGCTGTTATTTATAATGTAAAGGGTGTTTTTTTAACAGTGCAGGGAGGGTTTATACAGTACGTAAACGTAAAAATAATTGTAAAATACCTATGTACATGAGTATGTCATGTAATTACCACTTCATTCACCGTAATTTTATCTATCACTTTGTTATAAATTTACGTTGCATGCTGTTATTTATGAAGTAAAGGGTGGTTTGTTAACAGTACAGGGAGGGTTTATACAGTGTAAACGTAAAAATAAATTAAAATATCTATGTACATATAGGCTGATCCTACTTCGCGGTTTTCCTGTCTCGCGCCGGGTCCCGGAACCGAACTACCGTGATAAGGGGGGATTACTGTATACAGCATATATATATATATATATATATATATATATATATATATATATATATATATATATATATATATATATATATATATATATATATATATTATATATATATATAATTAATAACACTAAACTGTTAACATGCAGTCTAAAATGGTAGGAAAAGCCCATTGAATAAAACAACGAAAATATATATATATAAAAAGTACTTATTAATTTCGTGACTTAAACTGGTCACCTTTTTAGGTCGCGAAATTAATGAGTACTTTTTATATATATATATATATATATATATATATATATATATATATATATATATAATATATATATATATATATATATATATATATATATATATATATATATATATATATATATATATATATATATATATATATATATTTTCGTTGTTTTATTTAATGGGCTTTTCCTACCATATATATATATATATATATATATATATATATATATATATATATATATATATATATATATATATATATATATATATATATATATATATATATATATATATATATATATATATATATATATATATATATATATATATATATATATATATACAGGGGCTCCTTGTTTAACGTCAGGGTTTAATTCCTGACAGCTGACTAATTGCAGATTTTTAAGTAAGTTGGAAAACACTTAAATTCGAACCTAGGGCCATCAACTTATGTTAAAAATAAATAATTTAAAGCATTGTAAAATGATTTGTGATCTTAATCTATCATAAAAAATACTAAAACTAAACTTAATTAAATTGCTTTCCTTTTAAATTAATATTAATCTACAGAAATAACATTATCATTGTAAGAATCTGTACTGTATAATAAAAGTACTTTTATAAACAAAAACACTGTATTACACTACAATACCTGAAATACAAAACTGTAGGTACTGTATTGTTTACTTTTACTCATGTGGTTTGCTTGCATAGGGAGGGATAGACGGGCTTATTAAAGGGGGAAACTGGAGAGGCTGGCTCGGAGGAGACTGGGGCAGGTAAGTCTGGAGAGTCATAGAAAAATGTACTGTACTATAGGTTCTCATTGTAAGATACTGTATAATAAAACTACACTTATAAACATAGAAAACTTTAGGTACTGTATTGCTTAATTTTACTCATGTGGTTTGATGATTATGGCCATGGTCGTATGGGCTAATCCGAGATTGCGGCCAATGTTCGTAAAGGATTCCCCCTTTTCAGCACGGTTTACCACCAGTTTTAATTTCCATGGTGATGGCTTTTCTCATTTTAATGGCACTGCCATCAGAACAATCACTAACACGCTTAGGAGTCATAGTAATGTCAGTAACGAGCGAACACAACGAGAGAGCGGACAAAAGCACTAGACACAATATGGCGGGCGGGAATAAACTGACCGGCGGTTCTTCTCCCTCTTCTAGTGCCGCGTGATACCTGATTCTTACAGTACGCTCAACAAACTATTTCAAATAAAATCGAATTTACAGGTATGTGTTAGGTATTTTTTTTAAATTCAATATAATCCTTCAATATAACCAAATATATAAACAAATAAATAAAGAGAGCCATTAAATTGATAAATACTAATATAGTACAGCTGTGTTTGCTAGCTTTGTATTTGTGTGTATTTAAAATAAAATCATATTTACAGCTATGAGTTTGGTATTTTTTAATTCAATATAATTCTTCAATATAACCAAATACTGTATATTAAGAAAAATAAACAAATAAAGCCATTAACTTGATAAATGTGAATACAGCTGTGTTTGCTAGCTTTGTATTCATGTGTATTTTGAATAAAATCCTATTTAGAGCTGTGTGTTTGTGATTTTTTAAATTAAATATAATCCTTCAATACAGAATAACCTAATTTATAAACAAACAAATAAATAAAGCCATTAACTTGATAAATATGAATACAGCTGTGTTTACTAGCTTTGTATTTGTGTATCTCGAATAAAATCATATTTACAGCTATGTGTTTTTTATTTTAATTCAAAATAATCCTTTCAATATAAACATATAAATAAATAAGGCCATGAACTTGATAAATATGAATACAGCAGTGCTGCTAGCTGTGTATTCCTCCACCGCTCACACAAATTATTTTGGTACCGCTCACACAAATTATTTTGGTACGTGGTATGAGTTTACCGCACCAGACAGGTAGGTCGAAAAATTAATTTGTTTATAATTTATCATTTTTGGCCTCTGTGGTATCGGCGAAACGACGTATGTTGGAACGATGTTATACGAGGGCCTACTGTATATATATATATATATATATATATATATATATATATATATATATATATATATATATATATATATATATATATATAAGTAAGGATGCTCATCAGTGAAACAACACATAAAAAATAATGCTAAATTTCAGGTCCTAACTGGACTCCTTGTCAAGCGCAAGTGGATGCATAAACAATGACAGAGTTTTGTCATTATTACTTTATGCATTCACTTGTGCTTGGGAAAGGGTCCAGTTGTATAATGCTTTATGTTAATAGTTTGTGCTTAAATAAATATATATATATAGTGGTGACCTCAACCCAAGTATTTAATCCATCCCCAAAACCTGTTTGCGGGTTGGATTTATTTTTCCCATTAAAAAGCATGTAAATTCAATTAATCCATTTCTAGTCACAATGAATATTCATTTAAAAATTTTTCATCAGTAAAAATATGAAATATAATACAGGTTATATGCAGTATACTCTGAAAAAGGAAACTTACATTAATAATAGAAATACAGTACACCTTGTTCCTTTAATGCGCGATTTTTTTATCCGCGCAATTGCAATAACGCCCCCAAAAAATAATAGTAAAAAATTCGAATTTCGTGCATGCCCCCCCCCCCTTTTTTTTAAATAGTAAATAAGCGCCCGCGGACGCTTCTTCCACGAGTACAAAGAGGATTACGATAAGAAAAGATCATCATCATTATACATTATATATACACCCACCCTACCTCTGTCATATGTCTATCTAATCTACATTTGAAGGTGTCTAAGGTATTGACATTTGTTATCCTATTAAGAATACTCTACGGTATTACCAAGCCAATTTTCACCAATTTCCCTTCTGAACCTAAAGTTATCAATCTTAAATCCATTACCCATTACGAGTTCTGGTTTGATCATGATTTTTTAAAACTTTATTAATATCACCCTTGTTAATCCCTTTAAACCATTTTATACACATCAATCATATCCCCCCCTAACTCTGCGTCTCTCTAGAGAATGTAGATTAAGTTTTTTAATCTGTCATATGGTAGATTTAGGCATTGCATAGTTAATTTATTTTTTCGTATTTTAGTCTTGCTTTGGTTATTTATAATTTTTATTTTATCTTTGTTTACAGTTGCAGATAGAGGTTCGTTCTCCTGCATCCTCCTCCTCTTCTACCGCATAAGTTACTTGCTCACGGCCACCATGCATGTCCCAGTGTACTGTATGACTGTTGCCCACTGCTTAATAGAGTACAGTACAGTAATGTATGTTAATTTCTAGCTGTAAAGTGAATATGAATATCTTTTGTATACTCTTAAAAATAGATACAGGGCTTTCTGCTTTGCTATGTAGTAATAAAATATGTTTTTTACTTATCTTATATCTTTGGCATGGTGTGTCTATGTAAGGTTTGGAACATATCTATGCCCTTTATCATTGTTTCTAAGGAAAATGACTTGTTTTTTCACGTGATTTTCCATTTACCCAACACTTCTGAGAACCTATCTAGGCGTTATTCTGAGAACTAGGTGTATTGTATTCACCTTTGTGGCTGATTGTTGCTGGCATACATGGATGGTGGTAGAGGAGGAGGAGAAAGGGGACTCATTTTTGGAAGGAGAGTCCCCTACAGTAAAAATGTTCGTGAACTCTCCCGATACAGGCTGTATTTCAGGTGTATTCTCTCTCTTTTCTCTTTTGGTAGCTGCTCCCCTGCCTACTGGCACAAAAAAACGATCCAGAAAAATATGTCTTACAGTTTTATCTGGGTGGTGATTCTCAATAAAAGCCTGCACATCATTCCACTTACTAAAAATTTTTTTAAATTTTTCACTGGACACCTGTACCGTCTCATCTCCCTCCTCCGGTGACTGCTCCCCTTGGAGAATCTTCACCTGTTCACGTTGCAACTCAATTAATTAATCCGTGATGAGTTGTCCTTTGTGGTCCTCCACCAGCTCCTTTACATCCTCCTCACTGACCTCCAAGAACAATCTTTTGCCCATGGCCACAATTTCATTCACAATTTGAATAGCTAACTCCTGCTTGAAGCCTTTGAAGTCTGACTGAAGTCATAAACTCAGTTGTTAACATGGCACGGGAAAAAAAATGTACGATTTTGATTATGGGAGACTTTAATCATAAAGAGATAGATTGGATAAATCTTGACCCACACAGTGGTGAGGACTCATTTGGGGCAAGATTCCTAGATTGCGTACAAGGGAATTTCCTACACCAACATGTAATGGAACCAACAAGGGCCAGGGGTGGGGATGAGCCATCACTACTTGATCTAGTGTTCACAGATAATGTGTTGGATATTGAAAAAATTGAGTATGAACCACCAATTGGAAAGAGTGACCACTGTGTGTTGTTGATGGAGTATATCATTGAAGATATTCTTCCTGAGAGTAGAGGCACTGAGGACATGAGGAGGAACTATCGGAAAGGAGATTACATCAAAATGAATGAGCTTTTTGCAGTTATTGACTGGAGAACCATATTTTACAACAAATCTGTACAAGAAATGTATGACATCTTTTGTGAAAAATATGGGAAGATAGTAGATTGCTGCATACCTTTCACCAAAGTAGGTGTAATTCAAGCCAGAGAGAAATGGTTCGATAATGGGTGTAAAAGAGCTAAGGAGTGGAGAGACAAATGCTGGAAAAGGTATAGGAGGAGAAAAAACATAAATGCCTGGCAAACCTACAAAAGAGCAAGAAATGACTACCTAAGTAAAAGGAGAGAGGCAGAGAGAGACTATGAGAGGGACATCACTAGGAAGGCTAAAGAAAATCCCAAGCTTTTCCACAGCTTTATCAGAGGAAAACTGAAGGTAAAAGAACAGGTTTTAAGGCTAAAGAGAGCGGATGGAAGCATCACTGAGACGGATGAAGAGATCTGCAAAGAATTGGACAAGGAGTTTCAGTCAGTATTTACAGTAGAAAATACCCCACCCCCTCAGATTGCAGTGAGAGAAGCTCAAGGGCCGGTATTAGAGAACATCAACCTTACAGCCACAGAGGTATGCAAAGCGCTGATGGATTTAGATGTTCATAAAGCTACAGGTCCTGATAACATATCCCCTCATGTGCTTAAAAAATGCGCAAACACAATATCAGTGGCACTAAGTATCATATTTAAGGAGTCACTGGAGTCGGGGGAGATTCCAAGATGCTGGAAACAAGCAATGTGATACCTATCTTCAAAAAGGGAAGGAGGGATACGGCTCTGAACTATAGACCAGTTTCCTTGAGCAGCATAGTTTGCAAAGTTATGGAGAAACTACTAAGGAAACATATCTCTCTTCACTTGGAATCCTTCAACTTTTTGTCAGTGAGGCAACATGGCTTCAGAGAAGGTAGATCAACAGTAACAAACTTATTAGAATTTTATGATGAGGTAAGCCAAATCTTACAGGAAAGAGAGGGCTGGGCAGATTGCATATTCCTAGAGTTCCAGAAAGCGTTTGACACTGTTCCACATGGGAGACTTATTAGGAAGCTGCAATCAATGGCTAGAATAGGTGGAAATGTTTTGGAATGGATAAAAACTTACTTAGAAGGAAGGGAACAGAGGGTTAGAGCAAGACACTCAGTGTCTGAATGGAGAAGAGTTAGTAGTGGAGTTTCACAGGGTTCAGTTTTAGGGCCACTTTTGTTCCTTGTATATGTAAATGACCTACCAGAGTCTGTAAATTCATTCATGAATATGTTTGCAGATGATGCAAAGATTGTGAAGAAAGTAAAAAACGAGAACAATGGTAGAGAACTTCAGGAGGATCTAAATAATCTGCATGAGTGGTCAGAAAAGTGGCTAATGAAATTCAATACTTCAAAATGTAAGGTAATGAGAATGGGTACAAGTGCAAGAAGGCCCAAGCTTGACTACTCGGTGGCTGGAGTACAACTTCAAGAGACAGAAAATGAGAGAGATCTAGGAGTAAACATACTGGCAGATTTGTCTCCAGAAATACATATAAATGGCATAGTAAGGGCAGCATATGCATTCTTATCATATGTAAGGGTAGCCTTCAGGCACATGGACAAGGAAATGTTCAGAAATATTTATGTAACCTATGTGAGGCCAAAACTCGAATATGCAGCCCCCTTTTGGAATCCGCACTTGAAAAAGCACATAGCTAAGCTTGAAAAAGTTCAAAGACATGCCACGAAACTGGTGCCAGAAATACGCAATCTCAGTTATGATGAGAGGCTGAGGGAATTAGACTTACCATCACTCGAAGCTAGAAGAGTGAGGGGGGGATATGGTGACAGTCTTTAAATTCCTTCATGGTTATGATAGAGTGGATAGGGATCGATATTTTGATATGGCTGGCTCTAGAACTAGAGGTCATAGTTTGAAGCTTCGTAAGAAAACTTCTTTGCAGGATGTAAGGAAATACTTTTTCAGTGTAAGAGTAGTTGATAATTGGAATTGGCTAAGCGAGGAGGTAGTTAATGGTATCTCAATCCATAGTTTTAAGGACAGGTATGATAAGTATCACTAAGTCTAAAATGGAACCGATCAGGAGACGGGAAGATACGAGCTTTGAGCTCTTTCCCGTAAACACAATTAGGTAATCACATAACCTGGCCAGAGTTTCCTCCAGGCAAAGTTCAACGTATTTTATGAGACATCCTTCCATGCTTTGTCAATGAGGCCAATGCAGTGGAGGATATTAAAGTGGTCTTTCCAGAAATCACGAAGGGTCAAACCTGTATCATTGGTGACCTGGAAATACCTGGCAAAAAGACCCTTTTTATACAACTTAAAATTGGAAATTACCTCCTGGTCCATGGGCTGGAGGATAGGAGTGGTGTTGGGAGGTAGAAATTTGACTTTTATGAAGTCGTACTGTATAGCGAGATCTTCTTCCACACCTGGAGGATGGGCAGGAGCATTATCCATTATGAGACCACTTAAAGGGAAAATAACCTTCCTCAAGATATTTTTTTACTGCTGGCACAAACACATCAATCAACCACTCTAGGAATAAAATCCGCATGATCTAATTATTGGAATTGACCTCCACATTACCACATTACACGGTTGTGCTTAAAAATACACGGATATTCAGAGTGGTAAACTAACAGAAGCTTGATCTCACAGTCCCCACTAGCATTCTTGCACAATAAAAGGGTAAGCCTGTCTATCATTGGTTTGTGGACAGGCAGTGACTTCTCCTCTTGGGATATAGAGGCTCTTTTGGGCATTTTCTTCCAAAAGAGGCCTGTTTCATCAGAGTTAAAAATTTGTTGCGGGATATAACCTTCACTCTCGATAAAATTAGCGAATTCCTTGACGTAAGAATCCAGTGCCTTTTGGTTGGAACTAACCACCTCCCCATGTCTAATAACGCTATAAATCCCAGTTCTGCTGGCTTTAAATTCCTCAACTATAGTGCCATTAGAACTCGGAGACTTTGCTACTAAATCTCGCTAATACTATCTCCAACCAACTGTTTTTCATATATCCCCAGCAACTGCACTCAATCGTCAAGGTCTCAAACAACTTTGTAATATTTGTATGGTGGTGGAGGAAGGGTGGATGCCACTCCTTCCCTCATCTCGTCTGCTGTAAGCGATTTTGTGAGGACAGAAACCCAGTTGCACTCCAACTACCATCTGCAGCAGAGCTGTGAAATGTGTCGATAAAAATTGGAAATTAAATCGAATGACTAAAGAGTGAGAAAGAAATTAAAGATTTAAACCTGGTGGCAAGTTTCATGAAGCATGTTGTGATATGACAGAATAAAAAAGCGAGACTGCAGATAAAAAAAGACAATAACAATTCTGAAGAAACAAAATGTTTTAAAAAGAAGCAACAAAAATAATAGTTTCTTTTGGATTGTGCAAGCATATTAACTCCATTCTGCTTAGGAGGACCTCTTATATTATTTTGCCGAGTGCTTTGTGTTCATGGCAAAAGCAATGACGTCTACTTTTGATCCTCATGCCCGGTCCAGTTGATACTTTGGACAGATGTCCCGTCAAGATGCCACAGATCTCCTTATGGGCAAGAGAGATGGAGGAGTCTTTTTAGTACGTGATTCTACGACCATACTGGGAGACTCCGTATTGTGTGTAAGGTACGTTTTAGAAGCCCTATGTATTGTGTGTTGCGGGCACAACATCAAAGAATAGCCCCAACGTATTCCCTGCGTGTTGTAAGAGGCGACTAAAAGTGGACGGAGCGAGGAGACTGGGAATCCCCCCCTTGTATTAACCTCCTGTGAGACGTCAAAGAAGAAGGGGAGTAGAGGGGAGAATAACTTCTCCCCAAACTCTAGTTTTGGGGTGTCTGAATGTGCGTGGTTGTAGTACTATAGAGAGCAAAAGATGTGAGATTGGATATATGTTTGGTAGGAGGAGGATGGATGTATTGGCATTATGTGAAATGAAGATGAAAGGAAAAGGAGAAGTGGCATTTGGTGGTGACAGGTAGGGTGTCTGGGGATGAAAGGGGAAGAGCGAGAGAAGGTGTGGCATTATTGCTGAGTGAATGGATGGTAAATCAGGTAGTGGAATGGAAAAAAGTGTCATCTAGGCTAATGTGGGTGAGGGCTAGGATAAGTAGGGAATGCTGGGCTTTTGTTAGTGCATATGGGCCAGGATGTGAGAGAAATGAGGAAGAGCAGGATGAATTCTAGAATGAGTTAACTAGGTGTGTGGATGGTCTGTGTAGAAGGAACTATGTAGTTGTGTTGGGTGACTTGAATGCCAGAGTGGGTGATGGAGAGGTAGAAGGTGTTGTAGGAAAGTATGGGGTAACAGTTGGGAATGAGAGTGGCGAGAGACTGTTAGATATGTGTGTGGAGCAAGAGTTGGTGATAGGTAATAGTTTTTTCAAAAAGAAATTAATAAATAAATACACATGGATGAGAGTGGCAAATGGGAGAGTGAAAGAAAGAGCATTGATAGATTATGTGTTGGTAGCAAAGAGCATGATTGGTAGAGTGAAAGATGTGCATGGATTTAGGGGTGTGGCTGCTGGGATGTCTGATCATTTTTTGGTTGAAGAAAAAGTGGTAGTAGCAAGAGTGGGAAAATTGAGTGGGGGGATGTAGAAGGGAAATGGTGAAGGTGGAAGAGTTGAAAAAGCCAGAGAAGAGACAGGAATATCAAGACAGGTTGAAAGTGGCATATGACAGGGTGAAAGAAAGAGAAGTTGGGGAGTTAGAGGAGGAATGTGGGTTGATGAAAGAATGTTTTGTGGTACATGCAAGTGATGTGTGTGGAAAGAGGTTTGTTGGAGGTGGCATGAGGAGGGGCAGCGAGTGGTGGAATGAAGGGGTCAAAATGAAGACGGAAGAGAAAAAGAGGGCTTTTGAGGAATGGCTGCAGTGTAAAAGTAGGGAGAAGTATGAAAGATATAAGGAGAAAAATGTGGAAACCAAGCGAAAGGTAGAGGAAGAGAAGAGGTTGGCAAATGTTAGGTGGGGACAGGATTTTAGTAGGTCATATGAGAAGTTTTGGAAAGAAGTGAAGAGAGTAAGGAAGGGTGGATCAAGGATGGAAGAGACAGTGAAAGATGTGAATGGACAGATGTTAAGAGGGAACGATGAAGGAAAAGATGGGCAGAATATTTTGAGTGCTTGCTGAATGTTGAGGAAGATAGAGAGGCAGCTATAGTGGCAGTGGGGGGTGTTCAAGTGCCAGTAATGGGAGATGAAAATGAAAGAGAGATTACAAGAGAGGAGGTGAAAAGGGCATTACATGAAGCAAAAGCAGGTAAAGCACCTGGAATGGATGGTGTGAGAGCGGAGATGTTGAAAGAAGGGGGTGTGACTGCATTGGAATGGTTAGTGAGAGTGTTTCATATATGCTTTATGTTGTCAATGGTGCCAGTGGAATGGGTGATAGCTTGTATAGTGCCCCTATACAAAGGTAAGGGAGATGTGCATTAATGCAGTAATTTTAGGGATATAAATTTGTTGAGTGTGGTAGGAAAAGTGTATGGTAAGATATTGTTAATAGGATTAGGGATAAGACAGAAAATGTGATCGCGGAAGTGCAGAGTGGTTTTAGGAGAGGTAGAGGTTGTATACATTATATTTTTATAGTTAGGCAGTTATGTGAGAAATATTTAGCAAAGGGTAAGGATGTGTATTTCGCATTTATGGATCTGGAGAAAGCGTATGATAGAGTTGATAGAGGCAATGTGGAATGTATTGAAGTGATATGGAATTAATGGTAAACTGTTGCATGCAGTGAAGAGTTTGTATGAGGGCAGTAGAGCTTGTGTTAGGGTAGGGAATGAAGTGAGTGAGTGGTTTTCAGTGAGTGTGGGATTGAGACAGGGATGTGCGATGTCACCATGGCTGTTCAATTTGTATAGTGCTGAAGTCGTAAGAGAGGTGAATGAGCGAGTGCGTGGTCGAGGTTTGAGAATGGTAGATGGAGATGATAATGAGTGGGAGCTGAATCAGTTGCTGTTTGCAGATGATACTGTGGTGGTGCAGATTCAGAGGAGAAACTGTGTCAGTTAGTGTCAGAATTTGGAATGGTGTGTGAGAGAAGAAAGTTGCGAGTGAATGTGGGAAAGAGTAAGGTTATGAGGTGTACAAGAAATGAGGATGGTGCTGGATTGAATGTTAAGTTGAATGGAAGACACTTGAGGAAGTTGATCAGTTTAAGTATTTAGGCTCGGTTATAGCTGCAAATGGTGGAGTGGAAGCAGATGTGTGTCATAGAGTGAATGAAGGATGTAAAGTGTTGGGTGCATTGAAAGAAGTGATGAAGAATAGGGATTGGAAATGAATGTTAAGAAAGTTTTGTATGAGAAAGTGGTTGTGCCAACTGTGATGTATGGATCAGAGTTATGGGGTATGAAAGTAAGTGAGAGACGGAAACTAAATGTGTTTGAGATGAAATGCCTGAGGAGTATGACTGGTGTATCTAGGTTGGATAGGGTTAGGAATGAAGTGGTGAGAGCAAGAACGGGTGTGAGGAGAGAAATTGCAGCCAAAGTAGATATGAATGTTCTGAGATGGCTTGGCCATGTGGAAAGGATGGATGAAGAAAGACTGCTGAAAAAGGTGATGCATGCGAGAGTTGATGGGAGAAATGCTAGAGGGAAGCCAAGCTTTGGGTGGATGGATGGAGTAAGGAGAGCCCTGAATGATAGGAGGATGGATGTGAGGGAAGCAAGTGAGCGTGCTAGGAATAGGAATGCGTGGCGAGCGATTGTGACGCAGCTATGATGGGCATCTGCTGTTACCACGGGGCGCATCTTACAACGTAGCCCTATGGTAGGGGCAATAAGGGAGACGGCAGTTGTGAAGCAACACAGGTTGTGGAAGAGCAGGGAGGATGGGCTGTGGCACTCCAGCAGTGCCATCTGAACGGTCACTAGCTCCCTCGTCAGTGCCCATAGAGCAAAGTAATCCCCTTATTGTTTTCTTTTTTTGATGTCGGCTACCCCCCAATTAAAGGGGGAAACAGCCAAGGTAAATAGAACAATAACTTTTCTACCTCTTGTATTAACTGTGACCTTTTCTTCATTAATATATTTACTCCCTTAGCCACCTTGTAGATCTCTTTCTCTTTAATACAGTACAGATGGTCGATTTCGCCAAGTTGTACTGCGTGGCGAGATCAGACACATGAACACCATTTTCATACTTTGAAATGATTTCTTTCTTCATTTTCACTATTATTCGACGAGGGTGTTTGATGCCACAGTCACTAACGCTTTTAACATTCTTAGGAGTCGTAATAAGGGCTACCTGAAAGGTAAAACAATGGAAAATAAAGCAAAAACTAAGAACAGATCACAAACAAACTACAACGCGGGTGAGCGAGAAACGTGGTCGCCTGGTTAACACATTTGTGTTCGTGGGTTGGTTTCTGTTCGTGACTTGGGGTCAAAATTTCTTCAGATATTTGTTAGTGGGTTAGTTTGTTCGTAGGAACAGGTGTTTGTAGGTTGGGGTCACTACTGTGTGTATATATATGTATATACAGTAGTGACCCCAACCCACGAATTTAATCTGTTCCTAAAACCTGTTCTTGGGTTGGTTTGTTCGTGGGCTGCATTATTTTTCCCATTTAAATATAATCAATCTGTTCCTAGTCACAATAAATATTCATTTTAAAATTTTTCTAGTTAGTATAAACATGAAGTATAATACAGGTTATATGTATTTCATCTATAGAAAGAAAATTACGTTAATAATAGAAAGGAATTCTACTCTACTAAAGTAGTACATGTACATATTCAGGTGTACAGTGTACACTAGTTGATACCTAGTATAAAATTGCAAAGTCCAACACTTTGAAAAAGTTCTCACATTCTCCCACTAATAACAAATACAGTAGGAAAGAGTACATATTGTAGGTAAAAAAAAAAATAATGTATGTAAGAAACTGCACTGTATTTACCTTTGTGGATGATTGTTGCTGCCATATGGGGATGGTGGTGGAGGAAGAGGGGTATTAATTTTTAGGAGACGGCTATATGAAAGGTAACACAATGGAAAATAAGGCAAGAACTATGAACAGATCATGAACGAACCACACAGTATGGGCACCAATGCAGAACTGAGAGCGGGTGAGTGGGACACATGGTGGCTTGGCCAACACGTGTTCGTGGGTTGGATTTTGTTTGTGGTTTGGGTCAAAATTTGTTCAAAATTTTGTTCGTTGGTTGGGGTCACCACTGTATATATATATATATATATATATATATATATATATATATATATATATATATATATATATATATATATATATATATATATATATATATATATATATATATATATATATATATAATGATAAGGCATTCCAGTTATGTAAACAAAATTTATAACATTCAGGAAATAAAAACTGTTAAAAGTCTGTATTATAATTTTATTATGTTTTCTATAAACATTATAGTTTAAAAAAAATGATAAGAAAGATACGATATGCATAAACAGAAAACTATTATCAATAACCATATACCAATTTTTTCAGTTCAACAGGTTTTTAAAGCTTACTCTCTCTTATACTAAGAAAAAACTACCCACTGGTGCTCTAAAACAAAATTTTTCAATCAATGATCAAATAGTTATGTACTGATGACTTTTTCATTTTATAGTTTTTAGCATACAGTATGAAAAATATTATTGAAAAAAATATATATAAAATAAAATTCCACAGCACATTAATAAAAGAATACTTAAATATTCATGCACATTATAATAGAAAACTACATCTATAAAGATATACAATGAACATTAAATTGAATTTTGATGAAGTATTGAATTTTTTGCATCTAAAAATTCATATATAGTACTTAATTAAATATTCATAAGGAATACAGACACATACAATGTATGGTGAGAATATTCATATTTGTAAAAAATGTACAAATGGAAGTAAATTTCTGAAGGTTCTTTCCTTATCTTCGTAACATCAATCATTTCTATTTTCTCAGCATTCTGCTCCTGTTTTGCATTACCACCTAAATTATCTTTTTCATCTCTGTCACTCTCATGGTGTGATTCTGGTTCTTTATTATTGCCACATCCAATCATGAAGTGTATCTCAGGTTCTACAACAATTTCATTGCACCTCTCCTTTTTAATTTGTTCTAATACATCGGCTCCATGCGTGTTTTCACTTTTAATATGAATTTTTCCTCTATTGTTCACAAATGGGTCTGTTTCAGAAGTTTTTCTCAGAGCACTTTCATTGTAGCAACTTTCACAAAGGTACTGATTACCTCCACTTCTGGAAGAAGAATCCATATTTCAAATATATCTCCTTCACTGAAAGACTTCTGGCAAATGTTACAAGCTCATGCCTTTCCTTTACAGTTGGAACAAATCAACCTACGAATACAATTTTTGAACAAATTTTTAATCGACCCGAGAAAAATCCTCGAGGTATGAATGCACATCCGTCTAGGTGACAGCGTGTTTGCTCTCAGATCTGCATTGGTGCCCCCACTGTGAAGTTCATTTGTTGTAGATTTCCAGATATTTTTTTCTTTTTGCTTTTAAATTAGCCCTCATTATGGCTTTTAAGGAGGTGAAAAGTATTAGTGACAGTAGAGTTAAAAAGCCAAAACGTATTACCGTGGAAAAAAAAAAAAACTAAACATGGGAGTGTTCATGGACCAGCAGGTCATTTCTAATTTTAAGAAACTGTATACAAAGGGTCTTTACCTGGTGTTTCCAGGTCACCATTGACACAGATTTGACCCTACGTGAATTCTGGATAGACCACTTCAATTATTATCATCATTATTATTATCATTATTATTATTATCGTTATTATTATTATTATTATTTTTTGCAATTTCGTTATATCATGCTTTGGTAGTTTCATTTAGATTTTGAGCTTGGCTTTGCAGTGATGATTCTTTTTGAACTTCTTTGAAAATGTCCTTTACTCTGATATTTTCTAATTAACATTACTCTTTTTTTTATTTCTGATTTTAAATTTATTTATTTTAGTATGAATTGCCATGTTTATTGCTAATATAAGTAGTTATAGTTACTTTTGCTAATATGAATGCAATTGCTCTTAATATTGTTTTTTTTTTCACTATCCTCCACTGCATAGGCCTCATTGACAAGGCATGGGAGGAGGTCTTTTACCACATGTTGCAGTGCACCTGGAGGAAACTTTGGCCATAAGAGACTTCGAGTGTTTCAAGGAGACAGCTGCTAATATACTGAATGAGATTGTGGCCATGGGCCAAAGTTTGGGCTTTGAGGTGAATGAGGAGGATGTGCAGGAGCTGGTGGAGGACCACAAACAACTCACTACCCAAGAATTGATCAAGTTCCAACGTGAACAAGTGAAGACTAGTCAAGAGGAGCAATCAGTGGAGGAAGGGGATGAGAGGGTAAAGGTTTCAAGTGATAAGTTTAAAAGAAATTTATAGTAAGTGGAGTGATGTGCAGGCTTTCATTGAGTCATCACCTGGACAAAACTGTGAGCAACAAAGCAGTAAACATTTTAAATGGCAATGTAATGTTCCATTTCAGAAAAATTTATCAACAAAGAAAATGACAAATATCTCGGGATCATTTTCTTTGCCAATCCCAGCCAGAGAACCACCTTCCAAGAGTACATGTTGAGAGAAAACGCCAGAAACACGGCCTTTACATGAACAGTTTCCCGACGTTTTTTTGGAACTGGATTCTCCTTTGAAGGAGTAGTCCTCCTCCATGTGTGCCAGCAACTATCAACCACAAAGGTAAATACTATACAATGTATTATTTCAGTACAGCAAAACATACTGTACAGTATTTTTCTATAATTAAGGTTATTTTTAATTCTATTTTTACATGTTTGTCACATATAAACCCATAAAAAAATTTAAAGAGGTATATTTCTAACGTTGGGGAATGGATTAACTGAGATAACATGCATTTCAATGGGAAAAATTGTTTCTAGTTATGAACATTTTTGATTCACATATAGGGTAATGGATTGGACTAAGTTCGTGACTAGAGGTACCACTATATATATATATATATATATATATATATATATATATATATATATATATATATATATATATATATATATATATATATATATATATATATATATATATATAGTGTTCCTTCCATTATCGCGATGGTTCAGTTCCGGGACCTGGCACGGGACAGGAAAATCGCGAAGTAGGATCATCCTATATGTACATAGATATTTTAATTTATTTTTACGTTTACACTGTATAAACCCTCCCTGTACTATTAACAAATCACCCTTTACTTCATAAATAACAGCATGCAACGTAAATTTATATGAAAGTGATAGATAAAATTACGGTGAATGAAGTGGTAATTACATGACATACTCATGTACATAGGTATTTTACAATTATTTTTACATTTACATACTGTATAAACCCTCCCTGCACTTTTAAAAAAACACCCTTTACTTTAAAAATAACAGCATGCAACGTACATTTTTATGAAAGTGATAGGAAAACTTCCCGTGAATGAGGTGATGATGACGTGACATACTCATATACTTAGGTATTTTAAAATTATTTTTAAGTTTACGTACTGTATAAACCCTCCCTGCACTGTTAAAAAAACACCCTTTACTTTATAAATAACAGCATGCAACGTAAATTTATATGAAAGTGATAGGAAAACTTACCGTGAATGAGGTGATGATGACGTGACATACTCATGTACATTGGTATTTTACAATTATTTTTATGTTTACGTACTGTATAAACCCTCCCTGCACTGCTAAAAAAACACCCTTTACTTTATAAATAACAGCAAGCAACGTAAATTTTTATGAAAGTGATAGGAAAACTTACCGTGAATGAGATGATGATGACGTGACATACTTATATACATAGGTATTTTACAATTATTTTTACGTTTATGTACTGTATAAACCCTCCCTGCTCTGTTAAAAAAACACCCTTTACTTTATAAATAACAGCAAGCAACGTAAATTTATATGAAAGTGATAGGAAATCTTAACGTGAATGAGGTGATGATGACGTGACATACTCATATACATAGGTATTTTACAATTATTTTTATGTTTACGTACTGTATAAACCCTCCCTGCACTGTTAAAAAAACACCCTTTACTTTATAAATAACAGCAAGCAACGTAAATTGTTATGAAAGTGATAGGAAAACTTACTGTGAATGAGGTGATGATGACATGACATACTCATATACATAGGTATTTTACAATTATTTTTATGTTTACGTACTGTATAAACCCTCCCTGCACTGCTATAAAAACACCCTTTACTTTATAAATAACAGCAAGCAACGTAAATTGTTATGAAAGTGATAGGAAAACTTACTGTGAATGAGGTGATGATGACATGACATACTCATATACATAGGTATTTTACAATTATTTTTATGTTTACGTACTGTATAAACCCTCCCTGAACAGTTAAAAAAACACCCTTTACTTTATAAATAACAGCATGCAACGCAAATTTATATGAAAGTGATAGGAAAACTTACCGTGAATGAGGTGATGATGACGTGACATACTCATGTACATAGGTATTTTACAATTATTTTTACGTTTACGTACTGTATAAACCTTCCCTGCACTGTTTAAAAAACACCCTTTACTTTATAAATAACAGCATGCAACGTAAATTTATATGAAAGTGATAGGAAAACTTACCGTGAATGAGGTGATGATGACGTGACATACTCATGTACATAGGTATTTTACAATTATTTTTACGTTTACGTACTGTATAAACCTTCCCTGCACTGTTAAAAAAACACCCTTTACTTTATAAATAACAGCAAGCAACGTTAATTTATATGAAAGTGATAGGAAAACTTACCGTGAATGAGGTGATGATGACGTGACATACTTATATACATAGGTATTTTACAATTATTTTTACGTTTATGTACTGTATAAACCCTCCCTGCACTGTTAAAAAAACACCCTTTACTTTATAAATAACAGCAAGCAACGTAAATTGTTATGAAAGTGATAGGAAAACTTACCGTAAATGAGGTGATGATGACGAGACATACTCATATACATAGGTATTTTACAATTACTTTTACGTTTACGTACTGTATAAACCCTCCCTGCACTGCTAAAAAAATCACCCTTTACTTATAAATAACAGCATGCAACGTAAATTTATATGAAAGTGATAGGAAAACTTACCGTGAATGAGGTGATGACGTGACATACTCATGTACATAGGTATTTTACGATTATTTTTACGTTTATGTACTGTATAAACCCTCCCTGCACTGTTAAAAAAAACACCCTTTACATTTTTTATCAATTAAATAATGAAATTTTTTTTTCAATAAAATAATGAAAATACTGAAAAGTTTTATTTTTTCAATATATTTGCGTATACCCCCCAAAAATATAATAATTTGCCCAAAAAAATAAGTGGTAGAGTGAAAACACGAACTAAGAAACGTGATCCAGCGAGGGATCACTGTGTATATATATATATATATATATATATATATATATATATATATATATATATATATATATATATATATATATATATATATATATATATATATATATATATGATTGTACTTTGAGAAGGTGGCCAGTCAAGGTCACGAAATTAATAAGTACTTTATATATATATATATATATATATATATATATATATATATATATATATATATATATATATATATATATATATATATATATATATATATATATATATATATATATATATATATATATGATTGTACTTTGAGAAAGTGGCCAGTCAAGGTCACGAAATTAATAAGTACTATATATATATATATATATATATATATATATATATATATATATATATATATATATATATATATATATATATATATATATATATATATATATATATATATATATATATATATATATATATTTATTAATTCCACAGCGCATCATAAACAATATGCATAAATACGCATCTACATTATAAAAGATATATGTACATGTATAAAGAAATACAATGCGCATTAAATTTAACTTCTGAGCAGCAATAAAGTTTTTACTCCTAAAACTTTATATACAGTAGTTAAGCAAATATAAATAAGGAAAACATAAAATACATTGGCAGTTTTGAATATTTATTAGTCACAAAATTAACAAATAGCATGGTTTTTGAATGTTATTTCTTTATTTTCGTAAGATTCCCTATTTCTCTAGTTTCAAAATTTTGCTTCTCTAGTGTATCACCACATAATTTGTCTTTATCATCTTTGTCATTCTTATGGTCTGCATCTACTTCTCTCATACTATCAATCATGAAGTGTATCTCAGGCTCGACAACAATATCATCGCACATCTCCTTTTTAATTTGTTCTAATACATCAGCTCCATCAATGTTTTCACTTCTATTTTGGTTTTTTTCTTTACTGTTCACATAGGGATTCGTTTCAGAAGCTTTTCTCTGAGCACTTTCACTGTAGCAACTTTCGCAAGTGTAATGATTACCCTCACTTCTGGAAGAAGAATCCAGTTTTTGAAAACAATCTTTTTCAGTGAAAAACTTGTGGCACATACTACAAGCTCGCACTTTTTCTTCACACTTGGTCAGATGCTTTTCCAAAGTAGCTGTCTTAAGAAATGATTTACCACATATATTGCATGAGAGAGTTTTACCTCGACTGTGAATTAAATAGTGTCTTTTCAAATTATGGCTCTTAGTAAAAGATCTATTGCATAGGTTGCATATATGAGGGTTTTCTTCACTATGAATTAAGCTATGTTCCTTTAAGATTGTCTCAGAAGAAAGTGCTTTATTGCACACACTACATACATAACTATGAGTGTGAGTCAAGTAGTGTTTTTTTAATTGTGCTCTACGAGCATATGCTTTATTGCAAATTGTACAAACATGAGGCTTTTCCCCACTATGAACAACAGAATGTTTTATCAAATCTCCTCTCAAAGAAAATGATTTACTACATATTTCACATACATGAGGCTTCTCACCAGTATGCACAAAAGAGTGATGTCTCAAGTCTACTTTTCTAGCAAATGATTTGTTACATATATAGCATAAGTGGGGTTTCTCTCCAGTGTGAACAAGGGAATGTTGTTTCAATTGTGTTTTTCGAATGAAAGACTTTTTGCAAATCTTGCATTCATGAGGTTTCTCCCCACTGTGAATTACCAAGTGATCCTTCAGGGATTTTTTTTTTGTAAAACTTTTATGACAGATATCACATGAAAAAGGTTTTTCTTCACTGTGGCTTAGAAGATGTTCGTTTAATGCACTATTCCTTGCATAGGATTTCTGGCATATTGAACAAGAATAGGGCTTTTCACCAGTGTGAGTCTTGTAATGTTCATTTAAAGCCCCCCTTCGTTTGAAACCTTTATTACACATGGTGCAAACGTGTGGTCTTTCATTAGTCGGCATTTCCATCTCCATTATTGTCGCTGATTGTGAATACCGTACTCACCTCTTCAGTTAGTTATTGGATTTCATTATTGGTGTTGTAATTTGAACTTCCATACAATGAATTCGATTTTCTAATTGAGTTTAAATATTTCCAGCCGTTTGTAATGGATATCTATCTAGATATGGAGAGGAAATATAGCCCACAGACATTGGCTAATGTGCTGTTTTCTTAGAGTCTGCAAGTGAAAAAGACGTAAAAAAAATTTATAGACATAAATTTTAGTGACATGTAGGAAAAGGTGTATATATATATATATATATATATATATATATATATATATATATATATATATATATATATATATATATATATATATATATATATATATATATATATATATATATATTCTTGTTTATGTGAAAAAAATATTTTTTTATACATAAATTTCACTGAATAATCTATCTATCTATCTATCTACCTTGGCTGTTTCCCCCTTTAATTGGGGGGTAGCCGACATCAAGAAAGGAAAACAAATAGGGGGATTACTTTGCTCTATGGGCAATGACGAGGGAGCTAGCAACCGCTCAGATGGCACTGCTGAAGTGCCACAGCCCATCCTCCCGGCTCTTCCACAACCTGTGTCGCTTCACAACTGCCAACTCCTCCTACTGCCCCTACCACAGGGCTACCTCTGTAAGATGCAGCCCCGTGGTAACAGCAGATGCCCATCAGAGATGCGTCACAATCGCTCGCCACTCATTCCTATTCCTAGCATGCTCGCTTGCTTCCCTCACATCCATCCTCCTATCATTCAGGGCTCTCCTTACTCCATCCATCCATCCAAACCTAGGCCTCCCTCTAGTATTTCTCTCCTAAACTCTCGCATTCATCACTTTTTTCAGCAGCCTTCCATCATCCATCCTTTCCACATGGCCAAACCATCTCAGAACATTCATATCTACTCTGGCTGCAATTTCTCTCCTCACACCCGTTCTTGCTCTCACCACTTCATTCCTAACCCTATCCAATCGAGATACACCAATCATACTCCTCAGGCATTTCATCTCAAACACATTTAGTTTCCGTCTCTCACTTACTTTCATACCCCATAACTCTGATCCATACATCACAGTTGGCACAACCACTTTCTCATACAAAACTTTCTTAACATTCATTTCCAACCCTCTATTCTTCATCACTCCTTTCAATGCACCCAACACTTTACATCCTTCATTCACTCTGTGACACACATCTGCTTCCACTCCACCATTTGCAGCTATAACCGAGCCTAAATACTTAACTGATTAACCTCCTCAAGTGTCTCTCCATTCAACATAACATTCAATCCAGCGCCATCCTCATTTCTTGTACACCTCATAACCTTACCCTTTCCCACATTCACTCACAACTCCCTTCTCTCACACACCATTCCAAATTCTGACACTAACTGACACAGCTTTTCCTCTGAATCTGCCACCACCACAGTACCATCTGCAAACAGCAACTGATTCAGCTCCCACTCGTTATCATCCCCATCTACCATTCTCAAACCTCGATCACGCACTCGCTCATTCACCTCTCTTACAACTCCATCAATATACAAATTGAACAGCCATGGTGACATCACACATCCCTGTCTCAGTCCCACACTCACTGGAAACCACTCACTCACTTCATTCCCTACCCTAACACAAGCTCTACTGCCCTCATACAAACTCTTCACTGAATGCAACAATTTGCCATTAATTCCATATAATCTCAAAACATTCCACATAGCCTCTCTATCAACTCTATCATATGCCTTCTCCAGATCCAAAAATGCAAAATACACATGCTTACCCTTTGCTAAATATTTCTCACATAACTGCCTAACTATAAAAATCTGATCTATACAACCTCTACCTCTCCTAAAACCACTCTGCACTTCCGCGATCACATATTGTCTTATCCCTAATCCTATTAACCAGTATCCTACCATACACTCTTCCTACCACACTCAACAAACTTATACCCCTAAAATTACTGCATTCATACATATCTCCCTTACCTTTGTATAGGGGCACTATACAGGCAATCACCCATTCCACTGGCACCAATGACAACATAAAGCATATATTAAACACTCTCACTAACCATTCCAATGCAGTCACACCCCCTTCTTTCAACATCTCCGCTCTCACACCATCCATTCCAGGTGCTTTACCTGCTTTCGCTTCATACAATGCCCTTTTCACCTCCTTTCTTGTAACCTCTCTCTCATTTTCATCTCCCATTACTGGCCCTTGAACCCCTCCCACTGCCACTATAGCTGCCTCTCTATCTTCCTCAACATTCAGCAAGCACTCAAAATATTCTGCCCATCTTTTCCTTGCATCGTTCCCTCTTAACATTTGTCCATTCACATCTTTCACTGTCTCTTCCATCCTCGATCCACCCTTCCTTACTCTCTTCACTTCTTTCCCAAACTTCTTTTTATTCTCCTCATATGACCTACTAAAATCCTGTCGCCACCTAACATTTGCCAACCTCTTCTCTTCCTCTACCTTGCGCTTGGTTTCCACATTTTTCTCCCTATATCTTTCATACTTCTCCCTACTTTTACACTGCAGCCATTCCTCAAAAGCCCTCTTTTTCTCTTCCACCTTCATTTTCACCCCTTCATTCCACCACTTGCAGCCCCTC
This sequence comes from Halocaridina rubra, assembly GCA_037179515.1. Classification (NCBI taxonomy): domain Eukaryota; kingdom Metazoa; phylum Arthropoda; class Malacostraca; order Decapoda; family Atyidae; genus Halocaridina; species Halocaridina rubra. The sequence continues at coordinate 86,782 of JAXCGZ010009454.1, read as the reverse complement.
CTCATGCCACCACCAACAAACCTCTTTCCACACACATCACTTGTATGTCCCACAAAACATCTCTTTCATCAACACCCATTCCTCCCCTAACTCCCCAACTTCTCTTTCTTTCACCCTGTCATATGCCACTTTCAACCTGTCCTGATATTCCTGTCTATTCTCTGGCTTTTTCAACTCTTCCACCTTCACTATTTCCCTTCTACATCCCCACTCTTTTGCTACTACCACTTTTGCTTCAACCAAAAAATGATCAGACATCCCAGCAGCCATACCCCTGAATGCATGTACATCTTTCACTCTACCAACCATGCTCTTTGCTGCCAACACATAATCCATCAATGCTCTTTCTTTCACTCTTCCATTTGCCACTCTCATCCATGTATACTTATTTATTAACTTCTTCTTAAATAAACTATTACCTATCACCAACTCTTGCTTCACACACATATCTAACAGTCTCTCGCCACTCTCATTCCCACCTGGTACCCCATACTTTCCTACAACACCTTCTATCTCTCCATCACCCACTCTGGCATTCAAGTCACCCAACACAACTACATAGTTCCTTCTACTCAGACCATCCACACATCTAGTTAACACATTCCAGAATTCATCCCGCTCTTCCTCACTTCTCTCACATCCTGGCCCATACGCACTAACAAAAGCCCAACATTCCCTTCCTATCCTAGCCCTCACCCACATCAGCCTAGATGACACTTCTTTCCATTCCACTACCTGATTTACCATCCATTCACTCAGCAATAATGCCACACCTTCTCTCGCTCTCCCCCTTTCAACCCCAGACACCCTACCCATCACATCACCAAATGCAACTTCTCCTTTTCCTTTCATCTTCGTCTCACACAATGCCAATACATCCATCCTCCTCCTACCAAACATATATCCAATCTCACATCTTTTGCTGTCTATCGTACTACAACCACGCACATTTAGACAACCCAAAACTAGAGTTTGGGGAGAAGTTATTCTCCCCTCTACTCCCCTTCTTCTTTGACGTCTCGCAGGAGGTTGATACAAGGGGGGGATTCCTAGTCCCCCCACCCTGTCCACTTTTAGTCGCCTTTTACGACACGCAGGGAATACGGTGAGGCTATTCTTTGATGTTGTGCCCGCCCCACAGGGCACAACTGAATAATATGAACAGTAAATTAATTTATATTTTTGTTTGTATGTAGAGAACAGAAGGGTCTGCTTGTTTCTTATTTCACCGTATATTACCTACGGTGTGTAGAAAGAATTTGGGTCTACATTGCATTTACACACTCAGCAAGAGTATAATTAAAGATACTTTTTTTTTTTATGATTGTGACACCAGGACAGGCCAAAAAAAAAAATAATAAATAAATAAAACAGCCCTCATCGGGCCTGGGCACGAAACATTCATAAAGAGAAACAGAGATGGAGTGTAATGACTTGTCAGATGTGAAGGGATAAAAGATATGTGATGAATATCCAAGAATATTCAGTGTAGCTGTAGGCATAGAAAAAGAACCGTAACTGAAGGAAGACTTAACATTGAACTGTCCTTGACAGACCTATTTAAGTTCAAAAAACCTTCAGCTGTAGTATCGCAACGGGCGGCTGGTACTTTGCACACAATCTGATTTTAAAAAAATTAAAAATTAAAGTTCTGAGCTTAGGGGAAATCTCTTCATTCTCATCTACATGGATATCATACAAGGTGACTGAGGGATAGTGAAAGAAGCATACACCACCTCCAACTCTAAAATTATACCTGATACAGTAAGAGATACAGAAAGAAAGGGTGAGGAGAGGACCTGCTGCCTTGAGCAATGTTGCCACCAAGATGGTTTTTGTGGTTTCTGGCATAATGTGTTCAGAAATATATGTGAATATGTAGTTAATATTTCATCTTACTTTCCTAAACTCTACGTATCGAAAATGCCTTTTAAATAAGACCTTGACCCGTAAAACCTTTATAAGCAACCCCAGAAAATCTCTCAGTACTATATGAATACTTGATTGTTGAACTTTTTAACAGTAAGTATAGTATACATATTCACTGATGCTAATGTAAAAAAAAAAATAAAGAAAATTTAGCTCAAATACCTCGTGTATACCATTTCAAAACAACGAAGACTCCATGTACAAGTGAACAACATAACACACTATTAAAAAACTTTTACCTCTTGAAATGATTTTATAGTTTATATAACCTGACATATATTTATTGCTATTTTCTAAATTCGTTTGAATTTTTGCGAGAATGTAACATTTTGTTGCAAAAACTTAGTTATATTAACTGATGTCAGTCCCATTTAAAAAATAACAACAAAACTGACGGTCCTAGCGAAGTGACAGTAGATGCTACAAAATCTTCTTTTTCCTCTATGTAATGAACAGCGCAATGCATCGACTCATTGTTCATTTTACACTACTCGAAAGAAAAGGAACGTTCTTAGTGAGGAAACGCCACCAATTATGGTAACCATGGACAAGGAACCCGTCAAAAACGACTCTAACACTCGACCTAAGGACATATTAATTTTATGAAGAAAGAAACAATTTTGTAGGGTAGTATTAAGTTATTTATCCAAATACCCAATAGCAACGAGGTTCGAATCAACAAATTGCATTGAAGTGCCATAGCCACGTTATAAACAATATAAGTAGTTGTACCCGCTTTAGAGACTTGTGGTAATACCACAGGAAAATGTTATACTAAGCTTCCGTAGCTTTGCGTAGTCAGGGTTACCAGATAAAACAGTGAAACATGCACGATTATTTAAAAGTATATTACAATAGTTATATTATTTTAATGTGATTAGGAGTATTTAATATTGACATTTCTACTATATGTTAAGCCCACCTTTAACATGTGAAGATTGTTTCCGGATATAGCTATATAAAAAATGAAAAATATTTGGGATTAGGTGAATGGCATTTTATTAAATGAAACAAAATAAAATAATAAACACACACACACATATTGACAGAAGATCAGGGGATGGGGCCTCATTAAGATTGTTATACACAAATGCTGATGGATTAGCTGGTAAGGCAGTAGAATTAAATGATAGGATTCACAACAGCAAGGCAGATATAGTAGCAATTACAGAGACTAAGTTGAGTGAGGACATAAACAGTGTCACAGTTTTTCCTAAGGGCTTCAGAATATTAATAAAGTGATAGGGTTCAAGTTGAAGAAATAAACTTGGCTATAGAAAGTAAGTTCAAGGAATTTCTTGTTGCTCGCATAAATACTGGGTCAGAGAGCATTATAATAACTGTTGTATATAACCCACCAAGGAACCAGAATAGGCTAGAAGTTTATGAGGAAAGTCATATAGGTACTATTGAAGTCATAAACTCAGTTGTTAACATGGCACGGGAAAAAAACGTAGGATTTTGATTATGGGAGATTTTAATCATAAAGAGATTGAGTGGATAAATCTTGACCCACACAGTGGTGAGGACTCATTCAGGGCAAGATTCCTAGATTGCGTACAAGGGAATTTCCTACACCAACATGTAATGGAACCAACGAGGGCCAGGGGTGGGGATGAGCCATCACTACTTGATCTAGTGTTCACAGATAATGTGTTGGATATTGAAAAAATTGAGTATAAACCACCAATTGGATAGAGTGACCACTGTGTGTTGTTGATGGAGTATATCACTGAAGATATTCTGCCTGAGAGTAGAGGCACTGAGGACATAAGGAGGAACTATCCGAAAGGAGATTACATCAATATGAATGAGCTTTTTGCAGTTATTGACTGGAGAACCTTATTTTACAACAAATCTGTACAAGATATGTATGACATCTTTTGTGAGAAGTATGGAAAGTATGGATTGCTGCATACCTTTCACCAAAGTAGGTGTAATTCATGCCAGAGAGAAATGGTTCGATAATGGGTGTAAAAGAGCTAAGGAGTGGAGAGACAAATGCTGGAAAAGGTATAGGAGGAAAAAATACATAAATGCCTGGCAAACCTACAAAAGAGCAAGAAATGACTACCTAAGTAAAAGAAGATAGGCAGAGATAGACTATGAGAGGGACATCACCAGGATGGTTAAAGAAAATCCCAAGCTTTTCCACAGCTTTATCAGAGGAAAACTGAAGGTAAAAGAACAGGTTTTAAGGCTTAACAGAGAGGATGGAAGCATCACTGAGACGGATGAAGTGATCTGCAAAGAATTGAACACGGAGTTTCAGTCAGTATTTACAGTAGAAAATACCCCACCCCCTCATATTGCAGAGACAGAAGAATATTAATCTTACAGCCACAGAGGTATGCAAAGCGCTGATGGAGTTAGATGTTCATAAAGCTACAGGTCCTGATGACATATCCCCTCATGTACTTAAAAAATGCGCAAACTCAATATCAGTGGCACTAAGTATCATATTTAAAAAGTCACTGGAGTCAGGGGAGATTCCAAGATGCTGGAAACAAGCAAACGTGATATCTATCTTCAAAAAGGGAAGGAGGGACACGGCTCTGAAAACTATAGACCAGTTTCCTTGACCAGCATAGTTTGCAAAGTTATGGAGAAACTACTAAGGAAACATATCTCTCTTCACTTGGAATCCTTCAACTTTTTGTCAGTGAGGCAACATGGCTTCAGAGAAGGTAGATCAACAGTACCAAACTTATTAGAATTTTATGATGAGGTAAGCCGAATCTTACAGGAAAGAGAGGGCTGGGCAAATTGCATATTCCTAGACTTCCAGAAACCGTCTGACACTGCTCCACATGGGAGACTTATTAGGAAGCTGCAAGCTATGGCTAGAATAGGTGGAGATGTCTTGGAATGGATAAAAACTTACTTAGAAGGAAGGGAACAGAGGGTAAGAGTAAGACACTTAGTGTCTGAATGGAGAAGAGTCAGTAGTGGAGTTCCACAGGGTTCAGTTTTAGGGCCACTTTTGTTCCTTGTATATGTAAATGACCTACCAGAGTCTGTAAATTCATTCATGAGTATGTTTGCAGATGATGCAAAGATTGTGAAGAAAGTAAGAAACGATAACAATGGTAGAGAACTTCAGGAAGATCTAAATAGTCTGCATGAGTGGTCAGAAAATTGGCTAATGAAATTAAATACTCAAAATGTTAGGCAATGAGAATGGGTACAAGTGCAAGAAGGCCCAAGCTTGACTACTCGGTGGCTGGAGTACAACTTCAAGACAGAAAATGAGAGAGATCTAGGAGTAAACATACTGGCAGATTTGTCTCCAGAAATACATATAAATGGCATAGTAAGGGCAGCATATGCATTCTTATCAAATGTAAGGGTAGCCTTCAGGCACATGGACAAGGAAATGTTCAGAAATATTTATGTAACCTATGTGAGGCCAAAACTCAAATATGCAGCCCCCAATTGTAATCCGCACTTGAAAAAGCACATAGCTAAGCTTGAAAAAGTTCAAAGACATGCCACGAAACTGGTGCCAGAAATACGCAATCTCAGTTATGATGAGAGGCTGAGGGAATTAGACTTACCATCACTCGAAGCTAGAAGATTGAGGGGGAATATATTGACAGTCTTTAAATTCCTTCATGGTTATGATAGAGTGGATAGGGATCGATATTTTGATATGGCTGGCTCTAGAACTAGAGTTCATAGTTTGAAGCTTCGCAAGAAAACTTCTTTGCAGGATGTAAGGAAATACTTTTTCAGTGTAAGAGTAGTTGATAATTGGAATTCGCTAAGCGAGGAGGTAGTTAATGCTATCTGAATCCATAGTTTTAAGGACAGGTATGATAAGTATCACTAAGTATAAAATGGAACCGATGAGGAGACGGGAAGATACGAGCTTTTGGCTCTTTCCCGTAAACACAAGTAGGTAATCCCAATTAGGTAATCACACACACACACAGGAGAAAAAATATAAATGCCTGGCAAACCTACAAAAGAGCAAGAAATGACTACCTAAGTAAAAGGAGAGAGGCAGAGAGAGATTATGAGAGGGACATCACCAGGAAGGCTAAAGAAAATCCCAAGCTTTTCCACAGCTTTACCAGAGGAAAACTGAAGGTAAAAGAACAGGTTTTAAGGCTAAAGAGAGCGGATGGAAGCATCACTGAGACGGATGAAGAGATCTGCAAAGAATTGAACAAGGAGTTTCAGTCAGTATTTACAGTAGAAAATACCCCACCCCCTCAGATTGCAGTGATAGAAGCTCAAGGGCCGGTATTAGAGAACATCAACCTTACAGCCACAGAGGTATGCAAAGCGCTGATGGATTTAGATGCTCATAAAGCTACAGGTCCTGATGACATATCCCCTCATGTGCTTAAGAAATGCGCAAACACAATATCAGTGGCACTAAGTATCATATTTAAGGAGTCACTGGAGTCGGGGGAGATTCCAAGATGCTGGAAACAAGCAAATGTGATACCTATCTTCAAAAAGGGAAGGAGGGATACGGCTCTGAACTATAGACCAGTTTCCTTGACCAGCATAGTTTGCAAAGTTATGGAGAAACTACTAAGGAAACATCTCTCTTCACTTGGAATCCTTCAACTTTTTGTCAGTGAGGCAACATGGCTTCAGAGAAGGTAGATCAACAGTAACAAACTTATTAGAATTTTATGATGAGGTAAGCCAAATCTTACAGGAAAGAGAGGGCTGGGCAGATTGCATATTCCTAGAGTTCCAGAAAGTGTTTGACACTGTTCCACATGGGAGACTTATTAGGAAGCTGCACTCAATGGCTAGAATAGGTGGAAATGTTTTGGAATGGATAAAAACTTACTTAGAAGGAAGGGAGTAGAGGGTTAGAGTAAGACACTCAGTGTCTGAATGGAGAAGAGTTACTAGTGGAGTTCCACAGGGTTTAGTTTTAGGGCCACTTTTGTTCCTTGTATATGTAAATGACCTACCAGAGTCTGTAAATTCATTCATGAATATGTTTGCAGATGATGCAAAGATTGTGAAGAAAGTAAAAAACGAGAACAATGGTAGAGAACTTCAGGAGGATCTAAATAATCTGCATGAGTGGTCAGAAAATTGGCTAATGAAATTCAATACTTCAAAATGTAAGGTAATGAGAATGGGTACAAGTGCAAGAAGGCCCAAGCTTGACGACTCGGTGGCTGGAGTACAACTTCAAGAGACAGAAAATGAGAGAGATCTAGGAGTAAACATACTGGCTGATTTGTCTCCAGAAGTACATATAAATGGCATAGTAAGGGCAGCATATGCATTCTTATCAAATGTAAAGGTAGCCTTCAGGCACATGGACAAGGAAATGTTCAGAAATATTTATGTAGCCTATGTGAGGCCAAAACTCGAATATGCAGCCCCCTTTTGGAATCCGCACTTGAAAAAGCACATAGGTAAGCTTGAAAAAGTTCAAAGACATGCCACGAAACTGGTGCCAGAAATACGCAATCTCAGTTATGATGAGAGGCTGAGGGAATTAGACTTACCATCACTCGAAGCTAGAAGAGTAAGGGGGGATATGGTGACAGTCTTTAAATTCCTTCATGGTTATGATAGAGTGGATAGGGATCGATATTTCGATATGGCTGGCTCTAGAACTAGAGGTCATAGTTTGAAGCTTCGTAAGAAAAGTTCTTTGCAGGATGTAAGGAAATACTTTTTCAGTGTAAGAGTAGTTGATAATTGGAATTCGCTAAGCGAGGAGGTAGTTAATGCTATCTGAATCCATAGTTTTAAGGACAGGTATGATAAGTATCACTAAGTCTAAAATGGAACCGATCAGGAGACGGGAAGATACGAGCTTTGGGCTCTTTCCCGTAAACACAATTAGGTAACCACATATATATATATATATATATATATATATATATATATATATATATATATATATATATATATATATATATATATATATATATATATATATATATATATTATATATATATATATATGCCTCATTCTCCCTTGTAAGGGGGGTTGTTGAGCCAAGAAATGCGCATTCACTATGATTCACACATACCTCAACCACTCCTCTCAGCTCCTTGGGGATAAAGGTTTGCCTCATCTCCCCCTTACACCCTGCTTGGGTCACCCACAAGATAGGTGGGCAAGGATATTTTACAATGAGGCCCGACAGCTGCGGCTGGTTTACAGTCACCCCTTCATCACATGGCAACTCCCCTCACACCCGTCCTTCACAGTTCACTGAGCTAGCAGGTGCAAGATATCCCTTTGGCCCATGTCATCTGTGCACAATCTTCCTCCTCTCCTTGCTATCTCTTGCACACACACTTCCCTGTTCAACCGACTTGCCACATGCATTTAATTCCCGTTTCAGCCATCCATCCATTTTTTTCTAGGTCTCCCTCTTGACCTAACTCCAATTACTTCTGCACTCCACACTTTTCACTATTTGTTTATCACTCATCCTTTCCCTGTGTCCAAATCAACTCAATGCACTCTGATCTAACAGCTTCCTTTCAACACCCATTTTCTGCCTGACATCTTCATTTCTTATTCTATTTATTCTAGATACACCAACAATGCTTCTCAAACACCTCATCTCCATTACATTCAACTAGTTCCTTTCATCCTCTCTTGCATTCCAAGTCTCTGCTCAATACTATGCTGATGGCACAATCACACCTTCATATATCCTTCTCATTGCATTCATTCTCAAATATCAGTTTCGCATTACACTTTCCAACCCACCTACACATTTACTTGCATCTTTCCCTCTGTGATTTACCTCTACATCCACTCGTCCACTCCTTGATACATCTGACCCCAGATACTTAAAAGTTTCAACTTCTTCAAGCAACTCCCCATTCACTCCTATATTTAATCTGCCAACATTAACACTCCACGTGCATCTCATGACTTTGCTTTTACCAATATTCATCTGCAACTTCCTTCTTTCACACACACTAACAAACTCAGTCACTAAATGTTTCAGTTCATTCTCAGTATCTGCCACCAGTACAGTATCATCTGCAAATAGCAACTGATTCAATTTCCACAACCTTCCATCCTCACCCACTAGTTCCAAGCCTCTATCTAATACTCTTGCCTGTACTTCCGTTACCACTCCATCCATGTACGCATTAAATAACCACGGCAACATTACACAACCTTGACGTAACCCTACATTCACCTCAAACCAATCACTCATACCTTTCCTAACTCACACATGCTCTACTATTCATGTAAAAACTCTTAACCGCATTTGACAAACTTCCATTTATTCCATACAGTCGCAACACACTCCACAACCCATCTCTATCTACCCTGTCATACGCTTTCTCAAAGTCCATAAATGCCCAAAACGTGCCCCTACCTTTCTCCAAGAGCTTCTCACACACCTGTCTTATCGCAAATACCTGATCTACACATTTTCTTCCTCTCCTGCACCCTCACTGTTCTTTCCCAGTGACTCTCTCATTACCTCTCCTAACTCTCTCAATTAACACTCTTCTATATACCTTACCAACTACACTCAATGAATTAATTCCTCCAGTACCTTTCCTAATTCTCTTGATTAACACTCTTCCATATACCTTACCAACTACACTCAACAAACTATTTCCTCTAAAACTACTACACTCATACTTATCTTCTTTCCCTATGTAAAGTGGAACTACACATGTACTCCTTCAATCAACTGGGTTCCTCCCTTTCCTGAAACGTATATTCAACAACACCATGCTACTAATGCCTCCCCACCTTTTTACAAGCACTCAACATGACACCATCGACCCCGGTGCTTTACCTGCTTTAATTGCTTTAAATCCCAATTGTACCTCCTCTCTTGTAATTTCTCTATCATTCTCATCACCTAACATTTTCATTCTCCATTTGTTTCCTACAGCCACAATCTCTGCCTCTCTATCTTCTTCCTTATTTAACAGATTCTGGAAATATTCAGCCAATCTCTCTTCTCACCTTTATTTCATCTACTAGCAATTGCCCATCTGCTCATTTCACCATCTCCTCCCTACCACACGCATCTCTCCTCACTCTTTTCACTTCCTTTCAAAATTTTCAGACAAGCATCTGCTCCATCTTACATCTGCTTCTCTCTTTGTCTTCCTTACCACATGCTTCGCTAACCTCTTCTTTGCACAATACCTTTTAAAGGCCTCTACATTACCTACCTGCAACCATACCTCAAAAGCCTGCTTCATTTCAGTCACTACTGCACTCACCTGCTCATTCCACCATTCACTACCATTCATTTAACTTCTACCAATTAAGTCACCTTCCGCACACTGCCTCGGCACAATTCATAATTTCCTCCTTGAAGCACCTCCATTCTTCTTCCACTCCCTACTCCACTTTCTCTCTCAATACATTTTACACATTCCTCATCCACAAGCCTTTTACTTACAGTCTCTCTTTCTTATATAATTCATTCACTTTTTGCACCTATCTTCCTCTCTCGCTCCTCCTCTTTCTCCATTTTTCTCCCACTCTACTTTCCACTAAATAATGATCAGATATTCTACCACTAGCTCCTCTCAGTGCATTTACGTCCAATACTCTTCCAATAACCCACCAGTTCAACACAATATAATCCATTAATGCTCTGTCAACTACTCTTCCATTATCAACTGTGACCCATGAGTATTTGCACACATCCTTATTTTTAAATATGGTTTTAGCTATCAACATCGCTCTCTCAGTACACATTTCTATCATTTTCTCTCCACTCTTATTCCTATCAGGTACTCCATACTTCCCAAATACACCATCCACTGGCTCATTCCCTACTCTAGCATTCAAATCTCCCATCAACACCACATTCACATTCAATCCCAAGTCTTCTACACACTCGATCAATTTCATCCAAAAGTCTTCTCTTTCTTCCTCACTTCTTTCACTGCCAGGGCCATATGCACTCACAAACGTCCAAGGCTCGCATTCTAGCCACTACTATTCGAGAAGATGCTTCCTTCCATTCCACCACACACTTATTTATCTCTTCACTTATTAACAGAGCCACTCCCTCTCTCAACTCCAGACACCCTTCCTACCACACTCCCAAATGTAACCTCACCATTCCCTTTTATCTTAGTTACGCTCAGTGCAAGTACATCTATCTTTCTCTCCACAAGCATACTCCCTATCACCTCCCTCTTACTTTCATTTACATCACAATCACTCACATTCAGAGACCCAATTACTAGGGTTCTGGCTGGATCTCTACTGCCAGAATACCCCCACATCTCTTGGCTATTCGTAGGATGAAAAAATACAGAGGAAAAGATTTCCAGTCCCCCAGCTCTGCCTCATTTAGTTGACTTTTATGACATGCATGGGAACACAGGAAGTATTCTTAACCCCCCTCCCTCAGGAGAACTCCCACCAGAACTCTAGTATGTGAGTCTCTGAATGTGTGTGGTAGTGGCGTGAGTAAGAGTAGAATTCAAGAGATTGGCAGTATGCACTTGCAAAGGAGGATGGATGTGCTAACATTGACTGAAATAAAGTTGGAAGGGAAAGTTGAGGTGCATTTGGTAACGAGGTTGGTAGGGTATCTGGAGTACATAGAGGGCGAGGAAGAGGAGGAAGTGGCACTGGTGGTAAGTGATGATATTAGAAAGTGTATTGTACAGTAGAAGGATGTATCATCAAGGAACTTATGGCTTAAAATGAGATTGAGACACAGGGTTTTGGAATTTGTAAGCGTGTATGGCCATGGTAGTGAGAGAAGAGATGAGAAAAGAGAAGAGTTTGGGAATATTTTGAGTGTGAGAGTGGACTTGTGAATGAATGTGAATGTGGTGTTGATGGGAGATATGAATGCTAAAGTGGGTAATGAGTTGATGGAGTACCTGGTAGAAATAAGAGTAGAGAGAAAATTATAGAAATGTGTATTGAGAGATAGTGATTGCCAACACTGAGTTTTAAAAGGAAGATCTGCATATGCATACAGTATATGGGACAGTGTACATAATGGTAGAGAAGTTGATAGAACATTGTAGGATTATGTTGTGGTAGAAAGGAGGATGAGTGGAAGAGCATTGAATGTGAATGTATTGAGAGGAGCTAGTGGTGGAATATCTGATCATTATTTAATAGAAGGTAGACTGAGAGGTAGTAAGGTGGAGAAAGATAAGGGAGAGGAAGAGATAAGCTTAAAGTGAGCAAACTGAATGAGAAAGAGGAAGAATGTGAATATGAGACTAGTCTGAGGTATGTGTGGAATGCAATAAAAGAGTAAATTAAGGAGGGAGCGGAAGAAGAGTGGAATTGTTTTAAGGAGGAAGTTCTGATGCATGAAGAGGTAGTTGTGGGATGAGTCCAACGGGTGGAAGCAGAATCAAGATTAGTGATGGTGGGTTGAAGAGGTGAGAGCAATAATGGCTGGCAAACTGGTTCGGTCTTCTGCAAATATTTTTGTTCTTGGTAGAGGACAGTTGAAAGAAGGGGTGAGGACAAATATTCTTAGCTTAAATAATTTATGATCCTTTTTTTTGTGGTAGTTGTGGACAACCCTACTGATTACAGTGGGTTATGTCAAGTTAGGAAAAAATTACACTGTGTTGCATATGACTGCTATTTTGCATTAGAAATGATATTATATACTTATTCTATCATTCTTAAACTTTTCATTATCATTTAGATTCTTCAGGAAGTCTGAAAATTTAAGTGGAACCATGATGTTTTCTGCAGCCTTTTACATTATCAAATAGTAATTAAATGATAGTGGACAGAGGTTATCCATATATGTGTAATATCCACCTTAGTTTTATATTCACTAGAAATATTCTATAAGTATTGTTAAGTCTCCACGATTGCTTGCACAGGGATTGAAAATACTTTTACCCTCTAATTCTCACTTTGAGCTGGTAGAATAACACAGCCTGGTATCTACACATATATGGAAGGAGCCAACTAATATATATAGACAGCTTCCAGAATTTGTAGGTGCCATGCATGTTTTCTTTTTGTAGTATTTTTGTATTATCCTCCAATATTTCTTGTGTGATGGAAATCTGGTGTTATTATATGATGATGTGGGGCATCTTTTTGTAAGTGATATGTTACTCTTCAGTTCACATTAGTTATAATAATTCCAATATGAGATGATTGAAGACTAGAGTCTGCATGGGGGTAAGTACAGGGGGTCCCCGTTATATATATCGCCAAGCTTTTCGTTGTCAACATTTTGAGGCAACGATGAAAAATTCCCGTCGCTTCATTTTTCGTCAATAGATGACACTAATGGTGTGCTACATCACACCCAAATTCAAAGAGAGAGAGAGGAAAAGCTTTGGGCTATCATCTCCTCGGTGAATCACAATAATAATAATAATAATAATAATAATAATAATAATAATAATAATAATAACAATAATAATAATACATATAAGAGAGAGAGAGAGAGTAGCACTTAGGCTTTTCTTTGTGTTTAATAATAATAAGAATAATACTGGTGATATGAGAGATGAAAAGCACTTATGGTAGTCTTTTTCTTTAATAATAATACATAAGACAAAGAGCGTGTGTGAGTGAGATGAAATGCATTTAGGCTATTGTATTCTTTGTGTTTAATAATAATAATAATAATAATAATAATAATAATAATAATAAAAACATCTAAAGTGCTAAAACACCACCTAATACACCTGCTAAAGACGTTAGTCGGTTCCTACCCTCTCCTAGATCGTGCATATACCCTGGGCTTCTCCTCACAGTGTATAAAGTATGAATGTTTTAAACACGTTCGCACACACCGTATTTAACAACAAATCTGTACAAGAAATGTACGACATCTTTTGTGAGGAATATGGAAAGATAGTAGATTGCTGCATACCTGTCACCAAAATAGGAGTAATTCATGCCAGAGAGAAATGGTTCAATAATGAGTGTTAGAGAACTAAGGAGTGGAGAGACAAATGCTGGAAGAGGTATAGGAGGAGAAAAAAACATAAATGCCTGGCAGACTTATAAAAGAATAAGAAATTATTAGTTAAGTAAAAGAAGAGAGGCTATGAAAGGAATATCACCAGGAAGTCTAAAGAAAATCCCAAGCTTTTCCACAGCTTTATCAAAGGAAAACTGAAGGTACAAGAACAGGTTTTAAAGCTTACGAGAGTGGATGGAAGCATCACTGAGACAGGTGATGAGATCTGTAAAGAATTGAACAAGGAGTTTCAGTCAGTATATACAGTAGAATATATCCCAACCCCCTCAAATAGCAGAGATAGAAGCTCATGGGCCAGTATTAGAGAACATCATCTTTTCAGTCACAGAGGTATGCAAAGGGCTGATAGAGTTAGATGTCCATAAAGCTACAGGTCCTGATGATATATCCCCTTATTTACTTAAGAAATGCGCTAATTATATATCAGCAGCACTAAGTATCATATTTAAATAGTCGCTGGAGTCAAGGGAGATTCCAAGATCCTGGAAACAAGTGAACGTGATACCTATTTTCAAAAAGGGAAGGAGGGATACGGCTCTAAACAATAGACCTGTTTCCTTGACCAGCATAGTTTGCAAAGTTATGGAGAAACTACTAAGGAAATATATCTCTCTTCACTTGGAATCCTTCAACTTTTTGCTAGTGAGACAACATGGCATCAGAGAAGGTAGATCAACAGAACAAACTTATTGGAATTTTATAATAAGGTAAGCCAAATCTTACAGGAAAGAGAGGGCTGGGCAGATTGCATATTCCTAAACTTCCAGAAAGCATTTGACACTGTCCCACACGGGAGACTTATAAGAATAGGTGGAAATGTCTTGGAATGGATAAAAACATACTTACAAGGAAGGGAACAGAGGGTTAGAGTAAGACACTCAGTGTCTGATTGGAGAAGAGTTAGTAGTGGAGTTTCACAGGGTTCAGTTTTACGGCCACTTTTGTCCTTGTATATGTAAATGCCTACCAGAGTCTGTAAATTCATTCATGAATATGTTTTTACAGATGATGGAAAGATCGTGAAAAAAGAAATAAACGAGAACAATGGTAGAGAACTTCAGGAAGATCTAAGTAGTCCGCATGAGTGTTCAGAAAAGTGGCTAATACAATTCAATACTTCAAAATGTAAGGTAATGAGAATGGGTACAAGTGCAAGAAGGCCTAAACTTGGCTACTCGGTTGCAGGAGTAGAACTTCAAGAGACAGAGAATGAGAGAGATCTAGGAGTAAACATACTGGCCAATTTGTCTCTAGAAATGCATATAAATGGCATAATAAGGGCAGCATATGGTTCCTTAGCAAATGTAAGGGTAGCCTTCAGGCACATGGACAAGGAAATGTTCAGAAATATTTATGTAAGCCATTTTTTTTTTATGATTGTGGCACCAGGATGGGCATAAACAAAATAAAAATAAAATTGCCCTTATCGGGCCTGGGCACGAAGAAAACAAAGTAAATAGAAATAGAGATGGAGAGTGTTGTGATTTGTCAGATGTGTGGGGATAGGAAGAGATGTATAACGAATATCAAAGATTATTCGGGTGTTGATGTAGGCATAGAAAGAGAACCGTATCTGAAGGAAGACTAATCATCGAACTGTCCCCAACATTCCTATTCAAATCCAAAATGAGGCCAAAGCTAGAATATGCGGCCCCCTTTTGGAATCCACACTTGAAAAAGCATGTAGTCAAGTTGGAAAAACTTCAGACATGCCACGAAACTGGTGCCAGAAATACGCAAACTCTGTTATGAAGAGAGGCTAAGGGAATTAGACTTACCATCACTCGAAGCTAGAAGATTGAGGGGGGATGTGGTGACTTTTTAACTTCCTTCATGGTTATGACAGAGTGGATAGGGATCGATATTTTGATATGGCTGGCACTACAACTAAAGGTCTTAGTTTGAAGCTTCGTAAGAAAACTTCTTTGCAGGATGTAAGGAAGTACTTTCTTAGTGTAAGAGTAATTGATAATTGGAAATTGCTAAGAGAGGAGGTAGTTAATGCTAAGTCACTCCATAGTTTTAAGGACAAGTATGATATCACTAAGTACAAAATGGAACCGACCAGAAGATGGGAAGTTAGGAGCTTGGGGCTCTTTTCCGTAAGCACAATCAGGTAATTACACACATACCTTTTGAAACCTTTGGTAGGAGCCTGAGTTCTCTCTCTCAAATATCATACATTTTATTAATATCATTATTATTATTCCAATGAAATAACCTAAATTTCAAAATTATGTTGCTTGTAGATAATGCCAGTTTCCATCCTCCTCCACCACTTAGCTACCCCCTCTCTCCCCAAACATGACTGATGCCTTGCTGTTGTCAGGTTCCCCGTGCTACGTTTTCTCCTTTTATTATATCATTTCCATTTTTTTATCCTTTATTGCTATTTCTAATTTAAATTCACATGTGTTTATGTATAATTTCTTATTGTAGTGGTTTTTAATTGAAAACAATACTTTGAAGTAGGTTGGCCAGTCCCTATTAGGACCTTAATACATTGATTGTAATAAGAAATATCGTTTCGTTATTAATCTTTTTGTTATTAGGCACATTTTTATAGTCCCAATTAGTGTCAAATAATAGGAACCTTTGTATATTGGTAAAAAAACATGGCTTTGATGGAAAAGGTTTCCATTAAGCATAGGCTTTTTCAACTATTATTTCATTACTCATTTTATTGTGTATAGCTGTACAAAATATCATGATTCAAACTAAATTTTAATATTTTCGAATAATTTAAAAAAAAATAATGAAAAAGTATTTGAGAAATCTGTAAAAATTTTACAAGACAATTGCTAATGCAAAAACGGGAGTCACATTCAATATAATGTATATGAAGGAAAATTTGTTGCCTTAGTACAGTACTGTACAGTATATATATATATATATATATATATATATATATATATATATATATATATATATATATATATATATATATATATATATATATATATATATATATATATATATATATATATATATATATATATATATATATATATATATACCTTATTCCTTTTTTCCGCATTTTTTTAACCGCGAAATTGCAATAACGCCCCCAAAAACTAATAGTAAAAAAATACAAAATTCGCAAATAATGCCCATGCAAACAAAAAATAAATAAATAAATAAATAAATTTATTAAAACATCAATCGCCTTGGAGCCACTTTTCCGCCATCCTCCTCCTCTTCTACCGCTTTATGCGATCGGATATTAGAAGAAAATTTAAAAAAAGCATTAAGAACAAACAACAAACATATTTTCAATATAATATCGTCAGGGAAATAGCGTGTAAGGGTGCATCAGCTTACGGCTGCTTTTTGGGAGAGAAGAACATGGTAATGGGGAGTTGCTGTCGCTGTTTCTTCTTTTGTATGAAGATGGTCTTGTAAGGAGTCATGGCATCGTCGATAATATTGCAGAAGCGGACCGAAGGAACCATATTATCGTCATGCTCCTGCGACAGTTGTGGGAGTTCTTTCGCCATGTTATACATGGCTGCCAGACGTTCCAGTGAAAGGCCAGGTCCTTCGACTTCTTTGTGCATTTCCTCTGGTTGTTGTTCTTCCTCTTCTTTGCTCGCTGATTTTGTCATTTCCTCCAAGTCTTCGTCAGTCAAAGGCTGCGAGTGGCAGTCAATCAGTTCAATCACGTCTTCTTAAGTCATATCTTTAAAGCCTTCTCCTCCTAGAAATGCAGCCAATTTCACAGCTTTTGCAACTGCCGAGTTATGGACTTCATCAGGAGCAAATTCCTTGTAGTCGTAGATGACATCCAGCCACAATTTCTTCCAGCTGGCATTTATTGAATATTTTGAAGGCATGTAGCAATCGTGTAGTTATGCCAGTACGTATTCAGTATGAATTTTTTGTCCGCATCCATGGAGTCAACCAGGTTCACCAGGGTATTTCGTGTGTAGAGGGCCTTGAACACATGAATAACGCCTTGATCCATAGGCTGAATCAGTGATGTCGTATTCGGTGGAAGGAACTCCACTTGAACACTGTCAAATTGGAGATCAGCATTATCCATCAAAAGATGGATTTTAAATTCAAGGCGCTTCTCTGCAAGATAAACTTTGACCTGAGGGATAAAGCATTGGGGAAACCAGCCCGATGTGAGGCTTTTCGTGATCCAGGCCTTAGGGTTATGCATCCAATACACTGGCAGCAGATTCTTGTTTTTATTCTTTAAAGCCCTAGGGTCTTTAGACTTGTAGATAAGCCTGGGCTTTAACATGAAGCCCGCAGCATTCCCGCACATGATGAGGGTAACGTGGTCTTTGTGTGCTTTAAATCCCAGGGCTTTAGCTTCTTCCTTAAAGAGAAAAGTGCGAGTAGGCAGGCTCTTCAAAAATAACCCAGTCTCATCCATGTTGCAGAGTTACATGATTAAATTTTTGTTTTTTACTATTTTTTACTGTTTTATTATTCTTAGGTTGGGAAATACTTTTTTTTATCAATAACATAATGCAAAAAATTTCTTTTTAATAAAATAATGAAAATATTGAAAATTTTAATATTTCCACATATCATGGATTCTCACATATACCCAGAAAAAAAAAAGCTCGCCAAAAAAAAACAGCAATGCACTGAATTCGCGAAAAGTGAATCGCGATATAGCGAGGGAACACTGTATATATATATATATATATATATATATATATATATATATATATATATATATATATATATATATATATATATATATATATATATATATATATATATACAGGGAGTAATGTCAGTAATGAGGGAATACAACGAGAGCAGACAAAAGCACTAGACACAATATGGCGGGCGGGAATAAACTGAGAGGTGGTTCTTCTCCCTCTTCTAATGCCTCGTGATGCCCGTTTCTTACACTACGCTCA
Organism: Halocaridina rubra; assembly: GCA_037179515.1. Lineage (NCBI taxonomy): Eukaryota > Metazoa > Arthropoda > Malacostraca > Decapoda > Atyidae > Halocaridina > Halocaridina rubra. The sequence goes on along the minus strand of JAXCGZ010009454.1, from coordinate 68,038 downwards.
ACAAACTATTTTGAATAAAATCATATTTACAGCTGTTTGGTATTTTTTTAAATTTAATGTAATCCTTCAATAAAACCAAATATATAAACAAATAAATAAATAAAACCATTAACTTTATAAATACGAATACAGTACAGACGTGTTTGCTAGCTTTGTTTTCATGAGTATTTCGAATAACATCGTATTTACACCTAGTTTGGTATTGTTTTTTTAAATTTAATATAATTCTTCAATATAACTAAATACTCTGTATAAGAAAATAAATAAATAAAACCATTACCTTGATAAATACGAATACAGCTGTGTTTGCTAGCTTTGTATTCTATGTGAATTTCGAATGAAAAGTATTCAGAGCTATGTTTTTTTTTTTTAATTCAATATAATCCCTCAATACTGTATAACTAATTATATAAACAAATAAATAAATAAAGCCATTAACTTGATAATTATGAATACAGCTGTTTCCTAGCTTTGTATTCTTGTGTATTTCAAATAAAATTGTATTTACAGCTATGTTTTTTTTTTAAACGCAATATAATTCTTCAATACAACCAAATACTGTATATAAAACAATAAATAAATAAAACCATTAACTTGATAAATACGAATACAGATGTGTTTGCTAACTTTGTATTCATGTGTATTTCGAATAAAATTGTATTTAGAGCTATGTTTGTTTTTTAAATTCAATATAATCCTTCAATACTGGATAACCAAATACTGTACATAAACAAATAAATAAATAAAGCCATCAACTTGATAAATATGAATACAGCTGTGTTTGCTAGCTTTGTATTTGTGTTTTTTTTAATACAATCTTATTTTCAGCTGTTTTTTTTATTTTAATTAAATATAATCCTTCAATATAACCAAATATATAAAAACATAAATAAATAAAGCTATTAACTTAACGAATATGAATACAGCAGTGCTGCTAGTTGTGTATTCCTCCGCCGCTCTCACAAACTATTTTGGCGCGTGGTTTGAATTTACCACACCAGACGGTAGGTCGAAAAATTTATTTATTAATAATTTATTGATTATTTTTGGGCCTTTGTCGTAACGGCGAAATGTTATATGAGAACCTACTATATATATATATATATATATATATATATATATATATATATATATAAATATATATATATATATATATATATATATATATATATATATATATATATTATATATATATATATATATATATATATATATATATATATATATATATATATATATATATATATATATATATATATATACAGTAATCCCTCACTATATCGCAGTTCACCTATCTTGAATTCAGTGCATTGCGATTTTTTGGGGGGGGAGTTCTTTTTTTTTCTGAGTATATGCGAAAATATTAAAAAAATAAACATTTTCAGTATTTTCATTATTTTATTTGAAAACAAAAATTTTCATTATTTTTTATATTATTGATACAAAAATGTATTTCCAAGCCTAAGAATAATAAAACAGTAAGAAATAATAAAATAACATGAATTTGAACATTTAACTCTGCACCATAAAAAGTACGATACCGGTATCAGCTTTTCGGGAAACCCAAAGGGTCACACCTATGTGAGCTAGCATATATCAAAATTTCCAGTAGCTTCATTATTTTATTGATAAAAAAATTTATTTCTTAGCCTAAGAAAAATAAAACTGTAAAATACATAAATAATCACAGTATTACACCATGTAAAATACGATACCGGTATCAGCGTTTCGGAAAACGAAAAGGGTCGCAGCTACATGAGCTAGTACATATTGAAATTTTCATTATTTTATTGATAAAATAAGTATTTCCTTGCCTAAGAGTAATAAAACAGTAAAAAATAGTAAAAAAAACATAAATTTAAACATATACACTCACAGTATTGCACTATGTGAAATACTGTACGATAGTGTTCACTGTATTGGCGTCTTGGAAAACGCAAAGGCTCGCACCTACGTGAGATAGTTCATGGAATGCTATTGGCTGAAAGGGTGGGAGACAACAAATCACAGAACTGTTTTTCTGTATGTTCTGTATCATGGGGTCTAATTGGCATTTTGATAGAAGTTTGGTTCTCCCACCATCTTCCATTGTCTCGCCTCACTCGTTCAGTCTAACTGACATGTGCGAAGTTTGCGTTGTGCTTATTAATATGTTATGCTTCAGGGGTTGAGTTCTTTCGATAACAGTCTCCTATGCCTCAAAAGGCCCCTCTTTAATTTCAAGCGGCTCTTACAGATCTTCTTTAACGTGTGATTTACAAAAGATTTCCTCTACTGGGGTAGCATCAGTATCATTTCCTTTGCCTTAACAGACTCCTCTTTAATTAAAAGCGGCTTCTGCCTCTCTTCTTTAACGTGTGATTTAAAAGAGATATCCTCCTCTGGGGGAGCATTAGCGTCATTTTCACAGTTTTCAATGGCATCCACCTCCATCATAGAAGGAGAAGGAACACTATTGGTTTCTGAAGACTGACCTGAATTGAGACCAGTTTGTACAAAGTCCAAAGTATTCTGTATTTCAAAACATCACTGATAGGATACTTGGCCTCTCCAATTCCATATTTTCCATAATGATCAAGGGTTTTCCTATGTACTGTATATTCAACTCACTTCGTAACTGAGCCACGAGGAAATCGAAGAACCTGGCCTTACACTCGAACGTCTGGCAGCCCTGTATGAACACGTGAAAGCACTCCAACAACTCTCACAAGAACATGATGATAACAAGGTTCGTTCGGTGACCTTCTGCAACCTTCTCGACGATGCCATGTCAATACCACCTCATTCACGGTAAGTTTACCTATCACTTTCATATAAATTTACGCTTGCACGGTGTTATTAATAAAGTAAAGGGTGGTCTGTTAACAGTACAGGGAGGGTTTGTACAGTAAACATAAAAATAAATGTAAAATACCTATGTACATATAGGGTGATCCTACTTCGCGAAAATTCACCAATCGCGGTTGATCCAGGAACTGAACCCCTGCGATAAACGAGGGATCACTGTAATATATATATATATATATATATATATATATATATATATATATATATATATATATATATATATATATATATATATATATATATATATATATATATATATATATATATATATATATATATATATATATATATATATATATATATATATATATATACACACCTTGTTCCTTTTATACGCGATTTTTTTATCCACGAAATTGCAATAACGCCCCCCAAAAAATAATAGTAAAAAATTCGGATTTCGCATATAACGCCCCCCCATTTTTTTTTTTCCAGATTATTGTGACACCAGGATGGACCAAAAAATGATAAAATAAAACAGCCTTTATCAGGCTGTAAAGAGAAACAGATGTTGAGTGTAATGACCTGTCAGATGTGAAGGGATTATAAAAGATGTGTAATGAATATCCAGATCTCTGCTGGGTTTTAATATACCTCTGCATTACTCTCATGATGTCTATTCCAAAAATTCTCCTTAGATATTATTATTATTATTATTTTTAACAATAATTTTCCAATGATGATTGTGGAGATTATTATTATTATTATTATTAATATCATTATTATTTCGAATTTGTAATTAAACCATTATTTTTACAATAAATAATGTAGTTTTGGTTGAATGAACAAGAGTTAATTAAAGATGTCTCTCTCTCTCTCTCGGCAACATTCTATTCTACCCAATAGGGTGGATGTTTATATAATGTATAATGATGATGATCTTTTCTTATCGTAATCCTCTTTGTACTGGTGGAAGAAGCCTCCGCTGGTGCTTATTTAGTATATTTAAATATATATATATATATATATATATATATATATATATATATATATATATATATATATATATATATATATATATATATATATATATATATATATATTATATATATATATATATATATATATATATATATATATATATATATATATATATATATATATATATATTTAGTAAATAAGCGCCCGCGGAGGCTTCTTCCACCAGTACAAAGAGGATTACTATAAGAAAAGATCATCATCATTATACATTATATATACACCCACCCTACCTCTGTCATATGTCTATCTAATCTACATTTGAAGGTGTCTAAGGTATTGGCATTCATTATCCTACTAGGAGTACTCTACGGTATTACCAAGCCAATTTTCACCAATTTCCCTTCTGAACCTAAATTTATCAAGATTAAATCCATTACCCATTACGAGTTCTGGTTTGATCATGAATTTTTGAAACTTTATTAATATCACCCTTGTTAATCCCTTTAAACCATTTATACACCTCAATCATATCCCCCCTAACTCTGTGCCTCTCTAGAGAATGTAGATTAAGTTTTTTTAATCTGTCATATGGTAGATTTAGGCATTGCATAATTAATTTGTTTTTTCGTTTTTAAGTCTTGCTTTGGTTATTTATAATTCTTATTTTACCTTTGTATACATTTGCAGATAGAGGCTCGTTCTCCTGCATCCTCCTCCTCTTCTACCACATAAGTTACTTGCTCACTGCCACCATGCATGTCGCAGTGTACTATATAACTGTTGCCCACTGCAAAATAGAGTAAAGTATAGTAATATATGTTAATTTCTAGCTGTAAAGTGAATATGAATATCTTTTGTACACTCTTCAAAATAGATACAGGGCTTTCTGCTTTGCTATGTAGTGATAAAATATGTTTTTTACTTATCTTATATCTTTGGCATGGTGTGTCTATGTAAGGTTTGGAATGTATCTATGCCCTTTATCATTGTTTCCTATGGAAAATAACTCGTTTTTTCACGCGATTTTCCATTTACCGACACTTCTGAGAACCTATCTGGGCGTTATTCTGAGAACTAGGTGTGATTACCTAATTGTGTTTACGGGAAAGAGCCCAAAGCTCGTATCTTCCAGTCTCCTGATCGGTTCCATTTTAGACTTAGTCATACTTATCATAACTGTCCTTAAAACTATGGATTGAGATAGCATTAACTAACTCCTCGCTTAGCCAATTCCAATTATCAACTACTCTTACACTGAAAAAGTATTTCCTTACATCCTGCAAAGAAGTTTTCTTACGAAGCTTCAAACTATGACCTCTAGTTCTAGAGCCAGCCATATCAAAATATCGATCCCTATCCACTCTATCATAACCATGAAGGAATTTAAAGACTGTCACCATATCCCCCCTCACTCTTCTAGCTTCGAGTGATGGTAAGTCTAATTCCCTCAGCCTCTCATCATAACTGAGATTGCGTATTTCTGGCACCAGTTTCGTGGCATGTCTTTGAACTTTTTCAAGCTTAGCTATGTGCTTTTTCAAGTGCGGATTCCAAAAGGGGGCTGCATATTCGAGTTTTGACCTCACATAGGTTACATAAATATTTCTGAACATTTCCTTGTCCATGTGCCTGAAGGCTACCCTTAAATTTGATAAGAATGCATATGCTGCCCTTACTATGCCATTTATATGTATTTCTGGAGACAAATCTGCCAGTATGTTTACTCCTAGATCTCTCTCATTTTCTGTCTCTTGAAGTTGTACTCCAGCCACCGAGTAGTCAAGCTTGGGCCTTCTTGCACTTGTACCCATTCTCATTACCTTACATTTTGAAGTATTGAATTTCATTAGCCACTTTTCTGACCACTCATGCAGATTATTTAGATCCTCCTGAAGTTCTCTACCATTGTTCTCGTTTTTTACTTTCTTCACAATCTTTGCATCATCTGCAAACATATTCATGAATGAATTTACAGACTCTGGCAGGTCATTTACATATGCAAGGAACAAAAGTGGCCCTAAAACTGAACCCTGTGGAACTCCACTACTAACTCTTCTCCATTCAGACACTGAGTTTCTTACTCTAACCCTCTGTTCCCTTCCTTATAAGTAAGTTTTTATCCATTCCAAAACATTTCCACCTATTCTAGCCATTGATTGCAGCTTCCTAATAAGTCTCCCATGTGGAACAGTGTCAAACGCTTTCTGGAAGTCTAGGAATATGCAATCTGCCCAGCCCTCTCTTTCCTGTAAGATTTGGCTTACCTCATCATAAAATTCTAATAAGTTTGTTACTGTTGATCTACCTTCTCTGAAGCCATGTTGCCTCACTGACAAAAAGTTGAAGGATTCCAAGTGAAGAGAGATATGTTTCCTTAGTAGTTTCTCCATAACTTTGTATATATATATCCATGTATATACAGTATACTGTATATATTATATACACTTAGTTCTCAGAATAACGCGGAGATAGGTGAAGTGACGGGTTAATGGAAAATTGCGAGAAAAAACGAGTCAATTTCCATAGGAAACAATGATAAAGGGCATAGCTTGTTCCACAACTGTCCATAGACACACTATGCCAAAGATATAAGATAATTAAAACATATTTTATAAGTACATAACAAAGCAGAAAGACCTGTAGTTATTTATATTAACATGCAAATAGTGTAGAGTATAAAAGATATACAGAATTACTGTACATTAAACAAAGTAATGCACTCTATTATGCTGTTGGCAACAGGCTTACCCTGGGACATGCATGGTGACCAATGTTGCCAGATAAAGTGGATGTTTTTATTTTCAAATGTATGGTACATTTTAAGATATATATTAATTACAAGATGGTAGTACTGTAATTTAAATAAAATGGCCTTCATAATTAAGATACTTGACATAACTTCCCAGCTTGCATGTATATTTTTTATATTTATAATTTCTCTCATTCATCTAATCTGGCAACACTACTGGTGGCGGTGAGGACGAGGATGCAAAAGTTTTCTCACACTTTCGTATCAGCTGAGGCACCCTCGCACGCTATTTCCCTGACAATATTATATCGAAAGTATGTTTGCTGTTTGTTCTTAATACTTTTTTTCAATTTTCTTCATAATATTCGATTGCATTAAGCAGTAGAAGAGGAGTAGGATGCGGGAGAATGAACCTCTATCGGCAGACGTTTTGCTACTTCCATATCAGCTGATGCACTCTCACACGCTATTTCCCTGACGATATTCTATTGAAAATGTGTTTGTTGTTTATTCTTAATGGTTTTTTCAATTTTCTTCATAATATCTGATCGTATTAAGCAGCAGAAGAGGACTAGGATGCGGGAGAACGAGCCTCTATCGGCAAACGTTTTGCTACTTCCGTATTAGCTGATGCACCCTCACACGCTATTTCCCTGACAATATTATATTGAAAATAAATGTGCTGTTTGTTCTTAATGCTTTTTGTCAATTTTCTTCATAATATCCAATCACATTATGCGGTAGATGAGGAGGAGGATGGCAGAAAAGTGCCTCCAAGGCAATCGATTTTTTACTAAAATGAAAAGTTTTTTTTCGAATTTTTTTGCAAGAGCGTTATTGCAATTTTGCTGTTAAAAAAATATGGAAAAAAGGAACATGCTTTTATATATATATATATATATATATATATATATATATATATATATATATATATATATATATATATATATATATATTATATATATATATATATATATATATATATATATATATATATACATGAATAATTTTTTACCCCGACCGGGACTCGAACCTAGGACTCATGATTACTAAGTCAAGGCGCTACCACTACACCACAGCAGGTTAAAAGGAACCCAACCTTTTAGCTTATATCTGCTATAAGGTTGGGTTCCTTTTAACCTTCTGTGGTGTAGTGGTAGCGCCTTGACTTAGTAATCATGAGTCCTAGGTTCGAGTCCCGGTCGGGGTAAAAAATTATTCATGTTTTCACATATGTAATGTGCTTATTTGATATATATATATATATATATATATATATATATATATATATATATATATATATATATATATATATATATATATATATATATATATATATATATATATATATATATATAGTAACCCCTCGCTATATCGAGGTTCACCTGTCGCGAATTCAGTGCATCGGGTTTTTTTTTGGCGAGTTTTTTTTTCTGGGTATATGCGAAGATATTAAAATATTAAAAAAAATTAAAATTTTCAGTATTTTCATTATTTTATTGATAAAAAAAATGTATTTCCCAGCCTAAGAATAATAAAACAGAAAGAAATATTAAAAAAACATAAATCTGAACATGTAACTCTGCGCCATAGAAAGTACGATACCGGTATCAGCGTTTCGGAAAACGCAAAGAGTCGCACCTACGTGAGCTAGCAAATATTAAAATTTCAAGTAGTTTCATTATTTTATTGATAAAAACACGTATTTCTTAACCTAAGAATAATAAAACAGTAAAAAATAGAAATACTTACAGTAGTGCACCATGTAAAGTACGATACCGGTATCAGCGTTTCGAAAAACGTAAAGGGTCGCACCTACGTGAGCTAGTACATATTGAAATTTTCATTATTTTATTGATAAAAAAAGTATTTCCTGGCCTAAGAGTAATAAAACAGTAAAAAATAGTAAAAAACAAATTTAAACATATAACTCACAGTATTGCACCATGTGAAATACTGTACGATAGTGTACACTGTATTGGTGTCTTGGAAAATGCAAAGGCTCGCACCTACGTGAGATAGTTCTTGGAATGCTACTGGCTGAAAGGGTGGGAGAAGACGAATCACATAATTGTTTTTCTGTATGTTCTGTATCATGGGGTCTGATTGGCTTTTTGATTGAAGCTTGGTTCTCCCACCATCTTCCACTGTCTCGCCTCACTCGTTTAGTATAACTCACATGTGCGCCGTTCGCGTTGTGCTTTTAAATACGTTGTGCTTGTGATTTATTTTCTTCACATTTTTCAAATTTTGCAATGCCTCCCAAGCGTCCTTCATCTTCTAAGGCTTCTGGTAGTGAGCCTAAGCAGCAAAGGAAGATGTTAACCATAACAGATAAGGTGAAACTGTTAGATATGCTGAGAGAAGGAAAAAGGTTTGCGGATGTCAGCTGCCATTTTGGCCTCAATGAATCTACTGTTCACTACATCAAAAAGGACGAGGCAAATATCAGGAAAACAGCGATTATTTCATTTAGTAAATCAGCGAAGAGGGTCGTGACACCTCGCAATAAGATAATAGTGCGGATGGAATCTGCTTTGACCCTGTGGATTGCTGATTGCAGAAAGAAGAACATCAGCATTGACACCAATATCATACAAACAAAGGAGAAGAAGCTGTATGAGACATTCGCTGCAAACGAACCCAACGACGACAGTGGCAACAGTAAGGAAGAGGAGAGAGAAGAAGATATCGACGACCCACAACCAGGACCCTCAAGCGATTCTCCACCGAGGAAACAATCGTTTGTTACAAGCAAGCCATGGTTCGCCATATTTCAAAAGCACTTTGGCCTTGAAGAGCGTTTCGGTTTATGGCGAAGCTGCCTCAGCAGATACAGCTGCAGCTGAAGATTACATGAACAACAACTTCGAGAAAATTATCGCCGAAGGGGAATATGCTCCTGAGCAAGTGTTCAACATGGATCTTCTTCTTCTTCTGGGTTATTTTGGAAGAGAATGCCGTCTCGCACTTTTCTCTTCATGGAAGAAGCTAAAGCCCCGGGATTTAAAGTGCACAAAGACCATGTTACCCTCATCATGTGCAGGAATGCTGCGGGCTTCATGTTAAAGCCTGGGTTTATCTACTAGTCAAAGAACCCTAGGGCTTTGAAGAATAAAAACAAGAATCTGCTGCCAGTGTATTGGATGCATAACACTAAGGCGTGGATCACGAAAAGCCTCACATCGGACTGTTTTCACCAATGCTCTATCCCTCAGCTCAAAATTTATCTTGCAGAAAAAGGCCTTGAATTTAAAGTCCTTGTTTTGATGGATAATGCTGGTGGCCACGCAACTAATCTCGAATATGACGGTGTTCAAGTAGAGTTCCTGCCACCGAATACGTCACTGATTCAGCCTATGGATCAAGGCGTTATTCATGCGTTCAAGGCCCTCTATACACGAAATGCCTTGGCAAACCTGGTTGAAGCCATGGATGCGGACAATGAATTCTCAATGAAGACTTACTGGCGTTATTACACGATTGCTACATGCTTTCAAAATATTCAGAATGCAATTAAAGAGATGAAGCCGGCCACAATCAATGCCAGCTGGAAGCAGTTGTGGCCCGAAGTCATCTACGACTACAAGGGATTCGCTCCTGATGAAGTTCATAACTCGGCAGCTGCGAAAGCTGTGAAGTTGGCTGCATTGCTGGGAGGAGAAGGCTTCAAAGATATGACTCACAAAGACGTGAATGAACTGATTGACTGCCACTCGCAGCCTTTGAGTGATGAAGACTTGGAAGAAATGACAAAATCAGCGAGCGAAGAAGAGGAAGAAGAACAACCACAGGAAACGCACGAAGAAATTAAAGAACCTGGCCTTACACTCGAACGTCTGGCAACCATGTATGAACATGTGAAAGCACTCCAACAATTCCCACAAGAACATGATGATAATATGGTTCATTCGGTGACCTTCTGCAATCTTCTCGACGATGCCATGATTCCTTACAAGACCATACTATCTTCCAACAAAAGAAGAAACAGCGACAGCATCTCCCCATTACCATGTTCTTCACTCGCAAAAAGCAGACGTAAAGCTGTTATTGACTGCAGAATAATTTCCTAAGGAGTCTACAAATGTCATTACCACCTCATTCATGGTAAGTTTACCTATCACGTTCATATAAATTTACGCTTGCATGCTGTTATTTATAAAGTAAAGGGTGGTTTTTTTAACAGTGCAGGGAGGGTTTATACAGTAAAGGTAAAAATAATTGTAATATACCTATGTATATGAGTATGTCATGTCATCATCACCTCATTCACGGTAAGTTTACCTATCACTTTCATATAAATTTACACTTGCATGCTGTCATTAATAAAGTAAAGGGTGGTTTGTTAACAGTACAGGGAGGGTTTATACAGTAAACATAAAAATAAATGTAAAATACCTATGTATATAGGGTGATCCTACTTCGCGGAAATTCACCTATCGCGGTCAGTCCCGGAACCGAATCCCCGCGATAAACGAGGGGTTACTGTATATATATATATATATATATATATATATATATATATATATATATATATATATATATATATATATATATATATATATATATATATATATATATATATATATATATATATATTATAAATAAACACTCTGAAACATAGAAAAATAATTTAAGACATACAAATAGTAAAACTAAACTAAGCAATATTGCTTGCCTTTACTTGTGTAATGTAAAACAAAAATAGTAATACTACAGTACAGTATACATTACAATATTGCTTACGTATATATATATATATATATATATATATATATATATATATATATATATATATATATATATATATATATATATATATATATATATATATATATATATATATATATATATATATATATATATAGTTCTTGTAATAATACGAAGATAGGTTCTCAGAAGTGCCGAGTATTGTAATGAGTCATTTTCCACAAAAAACAATGATAATGGGCATAGATACGTTTCACAACCGTAAATAGACACACAATACCAAAGATATAAGATAAGTAAAACATATTTTATAAGTATATATCAAAGCAGAAAGACCTGTAGTTTTATATAATAACATGCAAATTGTGTACAGTATAAAAGGTATACAGATTTACTGTACAGTGAACAAATTAATGCACTCTATTATGTGATGGGCAACAAGCTTACACAGGGACGTGCATGATGGCGGAGAGCACAATTTTTCCCTGACGATATTATATCGCAAGTTTATTTGCTGTTTGTTCTTAATGCTTTTTTTTCCATTCTCTTCACAATATCCGATCGCATTAAGCAGTAGAAGAGGAGGAGGATGCGGGAGAATGAACCTGTATCTGCAAACGTTTTACTGCCTCCGTATCAGCTGATGCACCCTTGCACGCTATTTCCCTGATGATATTATATCGCAAGTTTGTTTGCTGTTTGTTCTTAATGTTTTTTTTCCATTCTCTTCATAAAATCCAATAGCATTAAGCGGTAGAAGAGGAGGAGGATGCGGGAGAACGAACCTCTATCTGCAAACATTTTGCCGCTTCCGTATCAGCTGATGCATCCTCTCATGCTATTTCCCTGACGATATTATATCGCAAGTTTGTTTGCTGTTTGTTCTTAATGTTTTTTTTCATTTCTCTTCATAATATCCAATCGCATTAAGCGGTAGAAGAGGAGGAGGATGCGGCAGAATGAACTAATATCTGCAAACGTTTTGCCTCTTCCGTATCAGCTGTTGCACCCTCGCACGCAATTCCCCTGATGATATTATATGACAAGTTTGTTTGTTGTTTATTCTTAATGCTTTTTTTCAGTTCTCTTCATAATATCCGATTTCATTAAGCGGTAGAAGAGGAGGAGGATGCAGGAGAATAAACCTCTATCTGCTTTTTGCCGCCTCCGTATCAGCTGATCCACCCTCGCACGCTATTTCCCTGACGATATTATATCGCAAGTTTGTTTGCTGTTTGTTCTTAATACTTCCTTCCATTATCTTCAAAATATCCAATTGCATTATGTGTTAGAAGAGGAGGAGCATGGCGGAAAAGTGCCCCTGAGATGGTCGATTATTTACTTAAAGGAAAAAAAAAAAATCACATTTTTTTGCATGGGCGTTATTCGCGAATTTCGTATTTTTTTACTATTACTTTTTAGGGGCGTTATTCCAAAATATATATATATATATATATATATATATATATATATATATACAATAATCCATCATTTATCACGGGGGTTCAGTTCCGGGACCGGCCGCGATAGGTGAATTTCCGTGTAGTAAGAACACCTTAAATTTATTTATTTTTTTTTTTTAAGATGATTATGACACCAGGACGGCCCAAAAATTATAAAATAAAACCGCCTTTATCAGGCTGTAAAGAGAAACAGAGATGGAGAGTGTAAAGACCTGTCAGATGTGAAGGGATTATAAAAGATGTGTAATGAATATCCAGCTCTCTGCTGGGTTTTAATATACCTCTGCATTACTTTCATGATGTCTATTCCAAAAATTCTCCTTAGATATTATTATTATTATTCATATTCATATTATTATTATTATTATTATTTTTAACAACTTTCCTTTGATGATGATTGTGGAGATTATTATTATTATTATTATTAATATCATTATTATTACGAATTTGTAATTAAACCATTATTTTTACAATAAATAATGTAGTTTTGGTTGAATGAACAAGAGTTAATTAAAGATGTCTCTCTCTCTCCAACATTCTATTCTGCCCAATCCCCCATACTCTCTTTGTACCAGCCAACTAGGGAGGGGCACTGTACACAGTTATTAAAGTAAATAAACCAACAGAACTACAAACAGTGATGAGCCCTTAATAATAATAATAATAATCTATCTATCTACCTTGGCTGTTTCCCCCTTTAATTGGGAGGTAGCCGACATCAAGAAAGGAAAACAAATAGGGGGATTACTTTGCTCTATGGGCAATGACGAGGGAGCTAGCAACCGTTCAGATGGCACTGCTGGAGTGCCACAGCCCATCCTCCCGGCTCTTCCACAACCTGTGTCGCTTCACAACTGCCAACTCCTCCTACTGCCCCTACCACAGGGCTACCTCATGTAAGATGCAGCGCCCGTGGTAACAGCAGATGCCCATCAGAGATGCATCACAATCGCTCGCCACTCATTCCTATTCCTAGCACGCTCGCTTGCTTCCCTCACATTCATCCTCCTATAATTCAGGGCTCTCCTTACTCCATCCAAACCTAGGCCTCCCTCTAGCATTTCTCCCATCAACTCTCACATTCATCACCTTTTTCAGCAGCCTTTCATCATCCATCCTTTCCACATGGCCAAACCATCTCAGAACATTCATATCTACTTTGGCTGCAATTTCTCTCCTCACACCCGTTCTTGCTCTCACCACTTCATTCCTAACCCTATCCAATCGAGATACACCAATCATACTCCTCAGGCATTTCATCTCTAACACATTTAGTTTCTGTCTCTCACTTACTTTCATGCCCCATAACTCTGATCCATACATCACAGTTGGCACAACCACTTTCTCATACAAAACTTTCTTAACATTCATATCCAACCCTCTATTCTTTATCACTCCTTTCAATGCGCCCAACACTTTACATCCTTCATTCACTCTGTGACACACATCTGCTTCCACTCCACCATTTGCAGCTATAACCGAGCCTAAATACTTAAACTGATTAACCTCCTCAAGTGTCTCTCCATTCAACATAACATTCAATCCAGCGCCATTCTCATTTCTTGTACACCTCATAACCTTACTCTTTCCCACATTCACTCGCAACTTCCTTCTCTCACACACCATTCCAAATTCTGACACTAACTGACACAGCTTTTCCTCTGAATCTGCCACGACCACAGTATCATCTGCAAACAGCAACTGATTCAGCTCCCACTCGTTATCATCCCCATCTACCATTCTCAAACCTCGACCACGCACTCGCTCATCCGCTTCGTAAGAAAACTTCTTTGCAGGATGTAAGGAAATACTTTTTCAGTGTAAGAGTAGTTGATAATTGGAATTGGCTAAGCGAGGAGGTAGTTAATGCTATCTCAATCCATAGTTTTAAGGACAGGTATGATAAGTATGACTAAGTCTAAAATGGAACCGATCAGGAGACGGGAAGATACGAGCTTTGGGCTCTTTCCCGTAAACACACACACACACACAAAAAAAAAAAAAAAAAAAAAAAAACTCCTCTCTTACAACTCCATCAATATACAAATTGAACAGCCATGATGACATCACACATCCCTGTCTCAGTCCCACACTCACTGGAAACCACTCACTCACTTCATTCCCTACCCTCACACAAGCTCTACTGCCCTCATACAAACTCTTCACTGCATGTAACAATTTACCATTAATTCCATATAATATCAAAACATTCCACATAGCCTCTCTATCAACTCTATCATATTATTATATATATATACAATAATAATAATAATGATAATAATCTCCACAATCATCATCAAAGGAAAGTTATTGTTGCTAATAATACATACATACATATACCTTGGCTGTTTCCCCTTAAATTGGTGGGTAGCCGACATCAAAAAAGGAAAACAGTTTGGGGAGAAGTATAATAATAATAATAATAATAATAATAATAATAATAATAATAATAATAATAATAATAATAATAATATCTAAGGAGAATTATTGGAATAGACATCATGAAAGTAATGCAGAGGTATATTAAAACCCAGCAGAGCTGGATATTCATTACACATCTTTTATAATCCCTTCACATCTGACAGGTCATTACACTCTCTATCTCTGTTTCTCTTTACAGCCTGATAAAGGCTGTTTTATTTTATCTTTTTTTGGCCCATCCTGGGGTCACAATAATCTTAAAAAAATAATTTTTTATTTATTTTATTTTATTTTTTTTGGCAAAATAAAAAAATCCGCGATACAGTGAATCCGCGATAGGTGAACCGCGAAAAAGCGAGGGATGACTGTATATATATATATATATATATATATATATATATATATATATATATATATATATATATATATAGTAATCCCTCACTATTTTGCGGTTCACCTATCGCGAATTCAGTGCATCGCGGATTTTATTTGGGGGGGGGGGAAAAAGATTATTGTGACATCAGGACAGGCAAAAAAATGGTAAAATAAAACAGCTTTTATCAGGCTGTAAAGAGAAACAGATGGAAAGTGTAATGACCTGTCAGATGTGAAGGGATTATAAAAGATGTGTAATGAATATCCAGCCCTCTGCTGGGTTTTAATATACCTCTGTATTACTTTCATGATGTCTACTCCAATAATTCTCCTTAGATCTTATTATTATTATTATTTCTTTAATTATTATTATTATTATTATTGTTATTATTATTATTATTAAGGGCTCATCATTGTTTGTACATCTGTTGGTTTATTTTCTTAAATAACTGTGTACAGTGCCCCTCCCTAGTTGACTGGGACAAAGAGAGTGTAAGGGGTGGGTAGAATAGAATGTTGGAGAGAGAGAGAGAGAGAGAGAGAGAGAGAGAGAGAGAGAGAGATTATTTTATTTATTTTATTAATTTATTGCAACAAGGCGTCAGACATTACATGAGTTCATACAAATAATGCTTAAAATGGATACAAAACCAAGAATTGAACATAGTTTACAGGGAGGTGTACACATTGATAAAACATTGCTGCATACTAACACACAACTCACAGTATGGCAGCACAGAGTACATTATATGCAAAAGTAAAGCTCAGAGAAACGCAGAATGCACAAACAGAATTATACAGCCACATACAGAAAATATATGTATAATTCAATATAATTAATGGCCACCAAAGTGAGGATAACGAGCAAGAATAACATCAAGGTTGTCATCATTAAGTAAAAATGAGCAGATCTGTATTAAGTTCTGACCTCGTGGTAAAACATCTCTCACTGTGGGGCACTGAAGACAATAGTGGTCAAGAGTGTTAGCATTAGGACGGTCGCATAATTTACAGGAGGTGTACTGTGGCATATCTAGAGTCTGGGAGACCTGCCATAAAGGCCGATACCCCATTCTGAGCCGAGCACTAACTACATTGTTTTTCCGCACCATTAACCCGCGTCTGCGATACTTGTAGCGACTGTGAAGAAAGTGATCATGGTGCTGTATGGACACACTGTTGGCCCTCTCCGTGTCCCTGCGCTGGACCGTCATGGCAAACCCAGCTGAGTAGATGATGTTACGTAGGCATCGGAGGGAGGGCTCAGCGTCCACAGCATGCCCATCCAGCATACAGGCCGCCTTGGCAAGACGATCCGCTGTGTCGTTGCCAGTCAGCCAATGTGGGATGGAGTCCATACAAACGACACAACAAGAGAAGCATCCCGAGCGGCCGCGAGGCGACATAGTATATCTCCCACAGCACGGCCACAGATAGGTCTTGGTGAGGATAGGGCTTGTAGGGCCGATTGGGAGTCACAAATTATTACCCCATTCACTCGTCGTCGAACAAGGAGAGTCACGGCATCCAAGATGGCATTCAGTTCACAGTAGGTGGAGCTCGACGAGGTGGGTAGTCTACGGCCAATCCATGAATCAGCCGGCACAGGCGGCTCCATGGTGGGGGAAAACACAGCACATGCCGCCCTCCCATCTGCTTGCACAGAACCATCAACATAGACGTGGTGTGCTGCAGGGACAGACGTGGACACATCAGCGATAGTCTCCAGAGCTAACTGTCTCTGCAAGGGGGGATAGACATCCTTCGAGGTCGGTGTATATGTGACAGCGGGGAGGGGGACACGCCAGGGTGGTAAATCTGGGACAGCCGCCTGCACTGGCCGGTCGATGTCAAGGCCACGGAGAATGTCACTCACCACCCTGATAAGGTTATGACCTCCTGCTCGAAGTGGGAGCCTGGGTGCGTCTGGATCCAGGGACGTCCTCATGACAGCAGAGAAGTACGGAGCAAGAAAGGGGTAGTGAAGACACTTAACAGTAAAATAGGACACATTGGCATAAATCCTCTCCACAAGAGGGGGCAAGTTGAGCTCCAACTGCATACTCACAATACGGGTAGAGAGAGAACATCCCAAGATAAATCTCATGACTCGATTCTGGAACTTTTCAAGTGGCTCGAGAGCTGGTCTAGGAAGTTGACACAAGGCAGGAGACAGATAGTCAACCACTGACCGAAGTAGTAGGATGTAGAGGGTCCTCGCCACTGGGATGGAGACTCCTGCAGCATTGTTGGCAAGCTACTTGACAGGTGCAAAGCGGGGCTCCAGACGGTCAAGAAGGCTCTTCACAAAGGGATGAATTCGTTGACGTGCAGGTATAGCTGGGGTGATCCGGACTGGTGCACCTAAATACGTGTACTGTGTGCAGTGAGGGATGACATTACCACCCATGGCGAATGTGGGCAGTGCTCTGCAGTTGCGTGAAGTAAAAATCATGCTTTTTTCTGGGGAGATAATAAGGCCACAGGAGGTAGCAGACACGTAAAAATCATGGAGCATGTGCTGAAGGTCATGAGTTGAGGTCGTGTGGATG